>OZ034979.1:33262983-33565483 GCA_964030785.1 Siderastrea siderea
CACAGCGCCTAGCCCTGCTTGAATCCATGAGCTCACCGGTGAAACTCTATCAGCTATTGGCTAATGAAGGATTGTCCATGCTGGCCTGATTTGTTCAACTGCTGGATTGTCAGAAGTCAAAGAAGGAGCCAATTACAGTTTCTCAGTTGGAACATTTAGTTTCTAAAGCATATTGAACTGCTTCTTCTGAAAGTTTTATCTTTCTGTTTTTAGTGCCTTAAGGTGCCTTATTACAGTTTCCAGTGGTAAAGGAACTTTGTTTTCAGCCTTGCATAAAATACCAAATAGCTTTTCTTTGTTACCCGAACTGTTAGAAGAAATTATTTTCATCTTAAGAGGAAATTTGAAAGGCTTGAAACACATGAAAAATCAAGACTAAATTCTAACAGGGGAACTAGAACTAGACTTTATGAAGACTGTTTTCTCAAAATCTAAGTGTTTGACCAAACCTTAAAATTGCAGGACTTAAAAAAAGGCCATAATTGACACTGATAGAAGGAAACAAAAAATACATAAGATCGGATTTTTGGTTGGGAGAAATATGCTGAATTTCACCGTATTGAAAATAGCTTAAAATTTGTCTGACAGACTTTGTTAAAATTTTGTTTGTAAATGTAGGTCAATGCAATTATAGATTGATTCTGAAAGTTTCATTGTTGGTTGTACAGTCTGATTTTAAGAAAAATGGGGCCAAAAATGTTTATTTGCTATTTTTCTGGAACCTCCTCCATAATCATGCACGATTTTTGCTTAAAATTGCCCCCAAGACAAAATGCCTCCACCAGATAAATGGAAGTCATAAGTTAAGCACAGAATGAAGAGTTCAAAGAGAATTTCAAGCAAACTTCAGTTTGTTTGAGTTAATTTTCTTACATAAATTTATAACAGTCTAGCTTGACTCAATTTAAGGTTGTTTTTCACAACAGGCAAAACTTCGAAATAAAGCTAGTAAACTAAATTTTACACTTAACATGTTTCGTTACTGTAATAAGCGAGAAATAACCAAGCAAATATTTATTAAAATATTATTAGTCTTAGAACGTAAAAACAATGTTAAAACTGTAGGAAAGAACACTAAACTTAAAGTTTGTAAAAATTAAGCTATTTAGGTACGCAATTAGCCAAAAGTCAATATCAATTACAGAATTCGTAAATCTTTAAGTCTAGCTTGTAGAATAACGTAAACACTGAAATAACACTAGAATTAAGCTAAGGTAGTATGTAATTTCAATGTAAATTAGGGGGTTTTCTCAGGGACATTTTGTCTTGGCAACAATTTGACTGGATATCAGTGCACACTGCTTGAGTGTGTGCTGCCCAATTTGGGGCAGGGGGAATTACTCCCATCAATTAAGAGCGAGTTATAACAATTTTGAAAGTTTGGGCGTTTTATGTTTGTATTCATAGTTTTTATCATCCATTCACGGTTTTAGAGTAGTTCCTCACGTGGGATATATGGGGACGGTCCCTCTAAAAGGGATGCCTTTTAATGATGGTAGAATAGGAAAAATCGTTGGGTTGGTAATTAACTTGTATTTTTCAAAAGAATTTTAATAAGACTAGAAAGCCTTCAGTGGCTACTCACCCTCCCAGTTTGGGAGTGTCCCCATCAGGGCTAAAAATTAACTTCAGTGCTTGGTCGCCACTCGGGCCAGTATCCCTGAATTCTTAGTGGCCCACGCCAAAATAAAGTAGCCCTTAAATTTCCTCTACTAAGAAACAAAAAAATTTAAACCATTTTTACTCGAATAAACGCCTCACGACTATTTGAGCCCGTGGTTTTTAGTAGGGTGTTCGACTGAAACGCCAAAAGAAATTTGCTTGATCTTAACTTTGTCTTGAAAGCTCACATTTGCCAATGTACTGTCGAGAAATTGCTAAAATTGTTATAATAATAGAAACTCTGTTCTATCTGTGGTGGGGATCATTCGTCTCGTTCTTGTTTGCTCTTTTCTTCACCTATAGGTTCTGACTTGGTCCTTAAACTCCCAAAGAAAAACTGGACCATTATTTTCCAAACACGGACAAAACGATCTTGTCAACATCTATAAACTTCAGTATCACGATTCTCAGTTTCTTTCTATTGCTTTTGAATTCAGGTGAAAAGTAAGTCTATTATGTCGCGCAGTATTGAGTGATTTTGCCGATATTCATGTTTGAAAACGTACCGCATTGAGCTCTGGGTATGTGTGGATTCCCGTGTCAGTAAATTCAAAATGGCGTCTACCTATCAGAGCGGTCTAAAAACTCGATCACGAACGACTTTGAATTTTGCGCTTTAGAACTAAACTTTTACTACAATTGATGAACTTAGAGTCGAGGAAAGAAAGGAAAGAAAAGAAAGGTACTCCAATGAAAGAACATTTTATTTTATTGTTATTGCTACTCTTTTCGTACTTCTCAAATCGTACTCGCCCTTCGGGCGATCAAACCTCAACTTTTAGTGGCCCTGGACACTTTTTAATCGCCACGGGCGACCGTGCGACCGCCAAGTTTTAACCCTGCCCCATCAGTGATAATCAAATACTAGCATATAACATGCTTCATCCCTCCCCAGTTGTTGGCATGTGTGGCGTGTGATGTCAACTGGTAATGGTTACCACTCGAGGCCCAGGTTGAGATTTAATCTAGGGATTTAATCTGGGCATCATTGAGTGTCCCCATCAGTGATATACACAGGGTTCGTACGGGTCCTACAATCCTGGAAAGTCTTGGAATTTTATTCTGGCAATTTCCAGGACTGAACAGTCCTGGACATCTTTAAACTCTTGTAATAAGGTTTTCTTTTAAAACAATTTTCTACAGTATTAATTTTGGATTTTTATTTTGTAAGGGATTATTGCTTCAATTATTGTTCATTTGGGAGTCCTGGAAAAATCTATCTGAGTCCTGAAAATGTCTTGGAAAAGTCCTGGAAATGTGTTTCTGGTAAAGGGTACGAACCCTGTATTCAAAGATGCCTGCTCCCCACATTTTCAGATATGAGCCCACATGAATGTGACATCCTCTAGTCAGCAGTTCCCAAAGCCAAGTTGAGCGGTCAAGTAAGTGTCATAAAATGTCCCCATCAGTGACAATCAAACTGAATGCTTTCCCACTAACCACAGTTTAGGATGTGAGCCAAATAGGTATGATGTTATTGAGGTGACACATTTCTGCTGTCACCTAGTTAGCAGTTACACTCCTCTCGGAAGATCCAAATGTCCAATCGTCATAAAGTGTTCCCAGCAGTGATTTGCAGGCCATGTGCAGGTGATGTCACCTGCTTCTAGTGACGCACCCCTCCTAAGGCTGTACGTTCACACATTACTATTTATATTTAAGTATTTTACATAATGAAATTTGAGATTTGTCTTGAATTTTGATTTTAGGCACTCCTAGGAGTAAAAAGGTTAATGAGAAATTATCACCAAAGACAAATTTTAAAATCTTAATGGCTAGAAGAGAACTGTTTATTGGGATTCTATTGCTATAATTTAAACCCGTCAAAATGAAAATTCGTGACTAATTCTCTTTTTTCAAAGTTTTTCTTTTCTGTTTTATCCCACGCTCATGACATGCCAATAGTACAGTTCTTTTTTAACTCAAAAAAGGTCGACAAAAAGGTGAAACTATCCCAATCTTTTAGTTCCCGTCTGTAAGGAATTAGGTCTGTTAGGCTTGAGAATAAAATTCAAATTCAGTAAAAATATCTTAGAATAAGACTAAAGTGATACAAAAAATTTGTACTTGTGTGTTTAGAGTTAATAATTATGGTCTTCAGCAAGACGCATGCAGTGCTCACAATATATAGATCTAGCCAAGCCTAAAAGCGGAGCTCCACTTTTTTGTAATTGCTGGAACTTATTCATTTTTAACTTAATTACCAAAAAAAAAGGAAAAAAAAACTCTGCGCTCCCTCTGAGACACTAGCCCTGCTATGTTTGAAGTCCGAACCATTGCCAAATTCTGCGAATTCAAGCGATGTACTTAGACTCGATTCGATGTTACGCGAGTTACGCAAGTTACTGTGTTACGATAAACACGGGTGTTTTTTCTGGGAAAATGTGTTCTGACCGCCACGAAAACCATGGATGTGGACAGAGAAAACAAGAAGGCACTAGCTCTGCCATATTTGGCGTCGGGACCGCTGCGAAATGCTGCAAACTCAAGCGTTGTTCTGACCAAGTTCGCAGCAGGACCGACAACAAAGATGGAGTCCTCGAAGGCAAATTCGTAACTTGAACTTTTCGCCTTCCACTAAAAAGACAATTGAGTATTCTTTCGAACTTTTCCTTTCCATTAATAAAATTGTTTTTGACTTTTGTTTTCTCTGCTAAAATGCGGGTCACCATGCGATTTCGCACCAAAAACGCGGGATACACAGTGTTACCGCAAGTGTGTGCCACCTCATATTGGTGACCCTGTGGTGCGGACGGACGTACGGTCACGTGACTATTACGTGGCTACCAAAATTTCTTGGCTTGACAGGTTACCAAGTTTGCTTAGCAATGGCGCTCCGCTATGAGAACGCCCAAAGAATTTTTGAATGATTGATTGAGTACTGAGGACTCTCGATGTTTTTCTAGGCCATATAACTGACTAACCGGGAACTCCGCCAATTCCTGAAGGTATGATTTTAAAACAATACTTTCCGGTTTCCTCGTCTCTTTCTAGTTTCCTGCATTTGAAAAAGAACAATCTTTTTACTTCTTTCTTGATGTCATGTTTAAATAGAGCATATGCCAGCGGGTTGACGGCTGAGTTGGTGATATAAAGAAGGCAGATAACGTATTCGGTATCCGTGGTTTTTCGGAAAGTACTGAAATATGATAGAAGATCTAAGGAAGAGTCAGAGGTATAACAGAGCACCATAACAAACACAACGACTCCGATGAACTTCGCAGATGAAATATCAAATCCGTCTTTTGGTTTCTTGTAAGACTTCGGGTGGTTAAACTGCAGCTGTGTAGCAATAGTTGCCATCTTTTTGGAATGTTTATGCGCGATGTAAAACATTTGTATGGTTGCAAGGAGCAGGGACAAACATGGCGTTAACTGAAATACGAAGACTCGCAATATTTTAAAAGTATGAACTGTGTTCTCCGAGGTCATTTGTTGAAGTATTATTGCAACAAGGAAGTAAAATACTCCCGGAAATAGCCAACTGAGAATCACCATGGTAACCACGCATCTTGACGTCATGAAGGAGACGTACTTGAAAGGCATCACCACGGCAATGTAACGGTCAGCGGTCATGAAGCAAGCGTTCGTCAACGAAGCAAATGCGAAGTAGGCGGCGAAGATTCGTCGGAGTTGTCGATCACACGGCAAATAAAATTCGCACGTGAAAAACGTCGGGAAATAACTTAGTCCGAAGCAGAGATCAGCGATAGCCAAGGACACAATAAAAACGTTAACTTGTGTTCGAAGGCGTCGGTTCGTGGCAATGAGATAAATCACCATTGAATTTCCTGAAATAGCCACAATGGTTAGAAACCAACCTGGTACCCAGACCCACGGGAAAGAATCAGGAAATTTCGTTGGGACTATGAGAGCCATCTTTGAATGTTGCCTCGAAATCTTTTAGTTGCCTGTGCTGAGGACCAACGCAACTCTATTCTCGATTTCAGTTCCAGAACACTTGCAGAATCGCCAAATCATAGTTCCTTATACCTTGTTTAAATCGTCAGGTCTGAAAACTACAACGCAAGATGCTGACGTTATCTAAGTTCGTTACATCAGGCATAAATTCGCGTGACGTTTGTCTCGATCACGTCAAGGAACGTTTCTCACGCAATCGTCGCTTTGTTCTTCTTGTGTCAGTTTAAGAATCCTTTCTGATGAATTAAAACTGCTTCTTGAACTTGGAAGTGTTAAAAGTCATGAAAAGCTTTCGAGTTTGCTGAAATAAGACCCTTTTGCTTTCCAAAGCAGCTCAAACTCTGAAAGTTGATTGGCAGTGGAAATGGAAATGAAACAAGCAAATTCGAGTAATTGACAGACGTCAAACTAAATTTTCACTTTCGTGGCCTTATCCCCTGTCTAATTCAGACTTGTTAGTGCAGATTTAAGGGATGTTCTACACAAACTAGTGATATATAAAACATGAATGCTTACGATTTCTTTAAATCTTGAATTGGAATCAAAATTCGAACAGTGACATAGACCTTTACCAAAATTCAAATAAAACAACTTCTTGGTTTTACCTGATACTTCAAGTATCGTAAACCACCTGTCGAAAGACAAATATGCGCACAACAGTTATATGTATAATTGCAATTTATTAGTTTTTCTTCAAAGAAGTTTAAGACTGTTTGCTTATTTAAAAAGTTCATTTCATTTCTGTTGGAAAACCATTTCTGACGAAAAACTGAAAAAGAAACGAAAAGAAACTCATTCTTATTGTTTACCATCTACATAACTATGATATGAAGCCTTACTTGTTTTCGTTTTCCAAATAAAAGATGGTTTTCGATTCTTAACAATATGCATATACGACTACGAAGACGAGGTATCTTAAGGACGCACATGCGCACTGTTTGAGTGAGTAGCCTAAAACGACTTCAATCGAAAACAAAAATACATGATTTGTATTTGAAGTGACCGTCCTTGGAAGCGCAATGAAAGTGTCATCGACTCGAGCTCGTTTACAGTAATGGTACAGAATTCCCTCTACAGACTTATTTAAATGTGCCAGCCCATAACTGTACTACAGAACAAGATCCCAAGCGTGTAAACCCTCGTGCAGTCAAAGGGAACCGATGATTTGAACAAATAGCTTTTTCTGAAGATAGGAGGACTTTAATCTAGCCCTCAGAGCACACATCTTATGGCTTTGAATTATTACGTCCTATTTTCTTGCCAACTTGCACCACACATCACACTGTAAATTGAAACAATTTTATTTAAATCATTCATCAGCATTAGCACTCTTGATGTCGATGTCAGGTGGAAATTAAAAAATCAAAAGATATTTCCAAGGACAAAGGGTGCCATATCGTTGCATGTTTATCATGCGAATATCCACTAAAGATTAAGCTAATCAGATTTGAATATCTACTCGAAGAAAAAAATGGAGGCTCTCTTTCAAGTACAATGGCTTTATCTCTAGAGGTCAAAGTCCACTTTTTGTCGTCTTTTCTTTTTAATTTTCCGGAAGCAGTTTGCCTACTGACGAGCTTCGCGGTTTGACGACTTTCTCATTGTTGACATTACTACCCGTAAATATTTTTGACAGCGGAAGACGATTGGCCCGATGAATAAATTGTTTTCATTTCACTGTCGTCTGAACACGTTAAAAGACGACGGATTAAAATCAACCGAAATGTTAAGCGGAAACACCTGGCGTGGAAATATAAGAACAGGTATTTTCCCATTGTTCGGCTCAATCTGCTCAAAGAAAAAACGGTAGAACAGCTCCCCACCCCTACCCCCTTTCTTAAACCAGGTTCAAATCGCACTTCTTGTAATACGGTTCTTACTTTTGAGTCTGTGGATAAAATCCTAAAGTGTGACCATTCAAATAAAAGCTACTGAGCAGTACTTTCCTGTGGTACCGTTTTCTATGCTGGTGGTTTTAGATTTTGAGGCTGTAGATGAAGTCCTAAAGTGTGACCATTTAAATGAAAGCTACTATACACCGAACAGTTCTTTCTTATGATGCTGTTTATTATGGTGTATAAGGTGGTTTTAGCTTTTCAGGCCGTAGACGAAATCCTAAAGTGTGATCATTCTAATCTAAGCCACTGAGCAGTACTTTCCTGTGGCACTGTTTAACATGCTGTGCAAGGTGGTACTAACGTTTGAGTGTGTGGATAAAATCGTAAAGCGTGACCATTCAAATGAAAGCTATTAAGCAATACTTTCCTGTCCGCTGTTTCAGTTATGTCGTATAAGGTGGTTCTATCTTTTGAGGCTGTGTGTGAAATCCTAAATTGTGACCACTCAAATGAAAGCTACTGAGAAGTGCTTTCCTGTGGTGCTGTTTATCATGCTGTGCAAGGTGGCTCTAGCATTTTGTCTTATGCTGTGCAAGACGGTTTTAAATTTTTATGAAATTGTGGGTGGATAAAAAGCCAATGCTGACGTATGAGCATTTAATTGAAAGCTACCGAGTACTACTTTCTTTTGTACCTGTGGCCATTCAAATAGGGAATATTTTCCAGTACTTTCATGTGACACTTTTAACTTTGGGAATTATTTTTCCACGACTTCAGTTTGACTTTGGGAAGTCGTGAACGTGAGAAAGTTCATTCATTTGTTGCTTGTTCATTTGAAGATGTCATATGCATGCGAGTTATGCCCATTCGATTGCTTTCTCTTATTAATCCACGTAGCATCCTTTGAATTGGCTTTGTGATAGTACAGACACCGCTGTATCAATAAGTAAACGAAGATTCAAACTGTACGTTAAATGCATGCGTTTAAAGTCAACACACCCTCTTATTCCACGACATGTTGTGCAAATACGTACCATAACAACGTCACTTGAAGAAAGGGAATTAAAGTAAGCCCATGAAGTTTTGTGAAAGGGGAACAGAAGCAGAAATGAATTGTTTGCCAAGCATTTATTGAAAGTGTAGTCAACAAGGCTGGGTTTGAAGCCTTCTTTTCGCTTAATTTTTACTATCAGGTTTCATCTTTTTTCGTTGTTTAGCAGGTTACTTTTAAGTCAAGGACATAACAAGTCAATGTCATTCTTCATAGCTAGAAAATTTTGTTTTTTGGGCATAAGAAGGTGTATGTTCTTCCAATTAATTTTAACACTGTAAGTTTATCTCACGGCTAGGTATATTGCGAAAGGTAATGCGTTGGTCGCAAGGTGTTCCTTGTAGCTATTGTGTGTTTAATTAAAAAAACAAAAAATGATCCGAAGAAGACCGAGTATTAAATGAGCATAAAAATGAAAACTGTGCTTGCAATTTGCAAGCTGTCATTCAAAGAAATTAAGATATTTATGTTTTCATTTTAGCAAACCAATCAGCTGTTAGTGATGTACTTGAACCAGACTGCCAAATGAAAATATTCAAACAAAAAGCGCTTTATTATTACAATAGCCGACTCTTTTATCAAATCACACAAAACTGAGACGCATTTTTAGTCTGGGGTTGACGCAAAACGCCTAAAAGAGCGAGTCATCTGCGAAATGAGTTAACGTATGAAGACGTAAAGACGACATCAAATGAGTTTTAGCTCTGTTGTGAACAAAGATAAGTCATGCTGACTGACTCCGTTTCTTCTTTCCTGTACAAAAAATTGGAAACTTAGAAGACTCTACAACTCTGGAAGATCATGAAAAGCCTTTCGTGATCATACCGGATAAACCGGTTTCGAGCAACTACCTTTGAAAGATGCCGACGATAACAGATCCGCCGAAATTTTCTGATTCTTTCCCGTGGGTCTGGGTACCAGGTTGGTTTCTAACCATTGTGGCTGTTTTAGGAAATTCAACAGTGATTTATCTCATTGCAACGAACCGACGCCTTCGAACACAAGTTAATGTTTTCATCGTGTCCTTGGCTATCGCTGATCTCTGCTTTGGACTAAGTTATTTTCCGACGTTTTACACTTGCGAATTTTATTTGCCTTGTGATCGACAACTCCGGCGAATCTTTGGCGCTTACTTTGCATTTGCCTCGTTGACCAACTTGTGCGTCATGACCGCTGACCGTTATGTTTCCATAGTGATGCCTTTCAAGTACGTCTCCTTGATGACGTCAAGACGCGTGGTTACCATGGTGGTTTTCAGCTGGTTATTTCCGGCGTTTTGCTACTTCGTTACTGTAATTATACTGAAACAATTTGCCACCGAAGACACGGATAACACTTTTAAAATATTGCGAGTATTCACGTTTCAGTTAATACCGTGTTTATATCTGCTTTTTGCCACAATACAAATGCTATATATCGCTTATAAACATTCCAAAAAGATGAAATCTCTGGCTGCGCAGCTTAAGTTTAACCACCCGATTCCTTACAGAAAACCAAAAGACGGTTTTGATGTTCCGTCTGCAAGGTTCATTGGAGTTGTCGTGTTTTTTACTGTCCTGTACTACTCAATAGACTCGTATTTAGATCTTCGATTTTATTTCGGTACTTTTCAAAACACCATGGACACTGAGTACGCTCTTTGTCTTCTTTTTATCACCAACGCAGCCGTCAACCCGTTGGCATATGCTCTCTTTAAACATGACATCAAGAAAGAAGTCAAAAGACTGTTCTGTTTCAGATGCAGGAAGTTGGAAAGAGTCGAGGGAACAAACATAGTTTTAAAATCATACCTACGAGTTGAAGCTTGCGGTTAGTCGGTAATGCTATTAAGCAACATGGCAAATCCTACACTCACCACATTAAGCTTATGTTCTTGTGACGACGGAGAAATCCATTTCTAGTTCTAGCGTGTTTTCCCTTCGTTTTGCACGTGTCAACATCATGACCGGCGCAATTTCAAAAGTGCACTGCACCCACCCAGAAATTGTTGCACGCCTTGGATGAGTAGCATCTGGCATGGATTAACTTTCGTGGCTGGCGCTGAGAGGGGAGGGAGATTTCGTGAGGGGAGGGCGCAACGCGAGGGGAGATAGAAGGTGTCCCCTCTTCCTCTCGAGCTCTGCGCTGGCGAATCTCCCCTTCAGTTCTGGTACCTGCCACGCAGGCTGCAATGGTTGCAGCGTCTATCCGTGCCTACCTTGTAACTGGGGATTAATTCATTGTGCGCAGCAACAGTGCAATGCAATGGTACCTTCCCCGATATTCTACTTCCTCCTTCTGCTTTGAAACCGTAATTTTTTTGCCCCCAAGTCACACTACGGGCCTCAATTCGCGTTTTTGTTGCTGGTGGTTTTGAAAGTTTATACGAAGCCACCGCAGTAATTACTTTATGATATTGCATACTTCACTTAAAATTAAACGAACGGTCATGTAGCAGTATTGCAGTTATACATGATACAAATCTGTTGTCAGTTACTTCTTGTTTATCAAACGACGATAAAAACGATGATGATGATGATGATGATGATGATGATGATGATGATGATGATGATGATGGCCGCCGTGGTAGTCGGGTGACAGCGTTGAACAGGTGACAAAAGTGAAAACTACCGTACAGGTTTTAGACTTACGGATAACCGTCTCCGATAAGTTCAAATTGGCTGCAATTATACTGTTCACACATTATTCATTTATACATTATACATCGCTGCCGTTGTCGATCTGTTGTTAGACATTCGCACAGCTCAATTGACTTTTACGCTACTTATGTATTTACAGCTTCATTCATTATGTGCAAGGTCGAGAGATATCTGGTAGTTGAAGTCTCATTTTTCCGGACACTAACAGGCGAGAACAGCTGGTCGTAATACGGTGAAATCCCGATATGCGATTCGCCCGGTAACTTCCTTGTAAATAGGGGTTCGGAATCTCTGAGGTCTGTTGAGTATAAGGAACTTAGGCATACATGGCATAAAACAACTGCTTTTCATCTGTAAGTAGTTGCTGCAGTCGGTTTTCAATAACACGGAGAGATGTTCCACTCAGTCCCTTCAGAAGATTAACACTTGGCAGAAAGTAGTGCGGGAGATCTTTTCTCTTCACGCACTCCTGAACGTAACTTAACATCCCGAGAAATCTCTCGGCAAGCTGATCCGCTCGCCATTCCAGCTCAGTGGTACGATAGTGAAGAAAAGCAGTCTTAAGTAAGTAGAAGTGGAAAACACGTAGCTTCTTATCCGAGCTGAGGAGGAATTTGAGAATTTTCAGGCATTCGAGTCGGCACGTTCTAGTGGCAGAACGATCAAAGTTAGATATAATGTCTCTTGCTTTCAGGGAAAATGTTTGGCGCCATAAAATCGATCGCTCTGCGTTATTTCCAAGCTCAAATTTTGTGCACTCTTGAAAAGCGCACGGTATATAGTAGTGAGGATTTCCCGAGTCATCTTCTACCTTCACACACGGAATCATCTGCGCGGTTACAGAGCCCCCTCTGTTGGTATCTCGGATGGTAATCTCAACCGCTGTACCATTCCTCTGCGTCCGCATTCTCGTTCCATCGGAAAACCGTTTGCTCGTCTCGTTCCACTCCTGTGCCAGCTTATCAAGCCAGTTTTGGATTCTCTCTGGGCGCAAATAATCGTGCTTATCTGTGAATCTCTCCAGCTTCGTGTCGGCTTGCCCCGTCAATAGCTTAAGCTTGGAGTACAACTTTGGCACAACATCTTCAACCACGACATCGTCCTGACCTGTTTTGATCACTAACATTACATGAAACTCACTGCCTCTCCTGGTTTCTAACCGCTCGTACATCGATCCCGCGTACTCCATGTTACGCACCAAGCCTGTCTCACGCCTGCAGTACTCCAGCAGCTTTTGGGTGTGTGCGTACACTAGTTGCTTTGCCCACTGGGTATCGCCAGCAGGCAAGCGAACCTTCTCTCGGTGATACCGGCGGAGATTTTTTAGCAGTTCTTTTGGTCGTATGGGGTTAGATCTCAGTTCTGGAGCGGAGGCGGTGCTATAAAGGTGATCAGTGGAGGCGAACTGTGGCACACTGGTGCTGAGTGACCCCAACGCCAGGTCGTTACTACTTGAAGATGCATCTTTATCATTCCTGAGAAAAGGATTGAAGAAGATCAAGGTTTGTTAGTGGTTTTAGATCCGAGTGGGGCTGAGAAAAACTGCAAAAGGGACTACAACTAATCAAACTACACCAAAAACCAAACTATACCAATAATGTGATTCCTGTTACCCGAGCGGTCTTAAACTGAGGTAGTGAATGAATAAATGAATGTGAATATTTAGTATAATCATACATATATCAACTGCGGGTGATGACGACTATCCCAGTGAAGCTACCAACTTCACTCAAGAGAGGATGAAGGGAGAGAGCGAATCCCCCATACAAGGGCCTCTTCCGATGAAAATTATAGTGAAATCTATTTTTGGTTCTGTATCATACTGCGTGGTTATTTTAAGGACGACACCTCATTGTCAGTTAAAATGACGTCATGTTATTTTAGATTGTTGACATGGGAACAACAGATAAAAATAACCCACGCAGCATGGGTGCGAACTACTAATAAATTTCAAATAATTATCATGGGGCACGGGGATTTACTCTCTTACTTCATCCTCTCTTGCTTCACGTTCAAATCTAACAATAATTATTTTTTACTGTACCTTATGTCCAGAGTGGATCCTTGCCCACCCATCTCAGCGACAGTCTCTTGAAAGCCCTGCAAGCAATTCACACCACAGATGAGCCCTGTAAAGGCTTTTCAGTGACTAAGGATCCGTTTGCCTCAACAGACTCGTTTGCCAGGAGTAGTAAATTCTGCCCTATTCCAACGTCTAGAAAGAAATAACCACACCACTTAGTCTCTTCTCAACAATCGCCGTTACTAAAATAACAGTGTGTGCAGCAGAGAGTGTTCGCTTGTCGAGCGACTTTTAACTTAGCTAGGGGGACCGTTCGTAGTGTAGGAGATGTTCAACCGCACCTTTTTTAAGGCTGCTTGAAAATGACGTATTGTATACACCCAATTGAAAAAACGTCGGAAAAAAAAGCATAAACCGTGAACGATGCGACACACTGGCACTCTGGGAGGCAGCACTGGCACTCTGGGAGGCAACACTGGCACTCTGGGAGGCAACACTGGCACTCTGGGAGGCAGCACTGGCACTCTGGGAGGCAGCACTGGCACTCTTGGTACCCAGTTCCTCTTATTGATATTCAAGATATCATCTCGCCCACAAAGTTTTTATGGCATATTTAACCTTGTTAAGTTATTATAATTTCCAGATAAGCTGATAATAGAAGAGAGTTTTCCTGCTTCCCAGAAGAACATTGGGTCGTATTGCTCATGTCTTGTGCTTTTTACCCGACAACGTTTCTTTAATTGGGTGTATAAACGACCCAAAACCCTGCAAACAGACAGTACCACCAACGCGTGTGTAGTAATATACCTTAATATAAGAAATGAACGCTTTTGTTTCAGAAAAGTAATAGAAATTAACGCAAGCGTTAAGGTACACGCAAGTAGACAATAGTTTCTCGTTTTTTCCAAACTGTGACAATTGCATTGTACAGACTTCATTGGAGCAACTAGCGAGCCATACGGTACAATTTTCTTTTCCAAATAGTTTGTGTTCGCCCTTGCAGCTCTCAATTAGATGCCGCGTTTTAGCCTTGATTTTCTGACTTGCTTGGGTATTTTTAATTTTAGTTTACGCTTTTTCCTCGAGGCTATGAAGGCTGTCAACGTGGACGATTTTGAAAAAGTACATTGAGGCAAATCCTTTTCTCCGTAAATCTGTGTGCAATCACGGATTGTTGTTCCTAATAAAACGATCTTTGATTAAAAAAGAAGAGGAAACAATGGTTTTACTGTACATTCTCAAACTCATTAATTATTCATATTGTTATCAGCCTACCAGAACTGCCCATTCTGGTCAGGTGGATGAGTTTAGAAACCCAATGAAAAACGAGTTGAAAACCACACGCGTTTAGAAACGATTTCAAACCCGTGTGTAAATTGTTTCTTAATCTGCATATTCAAAAGGCAAGACGAAAACATGGACATCAACAAATTTATTTATTCACACATTTCAAAGTTCATACATTAAATAAAGCTTATTTGCTATTAACGTTGAATGTGACGTTGCAGTTATTAAAGTCACCAAAACAAAAAGCTGTATCCTTCTCTAAATTAAATTCCTTCTCAATAGGCATGACCTTGTCATTTGGTTCATTTTTATCCTGGCTCGCACACTTCGGCCCTAAAATAGCGCTTACTTTAGAAATAACTTTCTCCTCTGGTTTTTCGTACTTAAGAAGAGAATCTGACTTGTGCCCAGTTCTATCGCGGATTAGTTTACTATCAACCCCTGCATTAAACAGAGTAGAGGCACATGTAACCCGTAGGGAGTGGGAGGTCTTCCGTTTCAGCCCTGCGGCTTTGCACATATCTGGCAAAATTTGATTTAACGTATTAACACCCACAGGCGATTTATCGAATGAAAATTTTTTTGCATTCGGCCTAAAATAGAAGGCTTCCATATCTTTACCAATGCATTCAACTAGACCGACATACAAACGATACATGTCAACTAGACAGGGGTCGTGCTTTTCACCAACTTCGTGACAAATATGTCTTACAACACGTGGCTCATACTTGAGATCCAGTAAGCCCCCATGGAACGTCTTCGAGACGTTCTCCTCAAACCGAATATAGTTATCGCCAATTTCAAAATTATTTAAACTAATACTCCTATGCTCGCTAGCACGGAGGCCAAATAACTTCCCGTTATAAAAATAAACGGTATTCAATAACGACTTAGCTTGGTGATTTCCTAACAACCCTAATGTCCAAAATTTCCTTTCGTCCTCTTCATTGACAGGTTGCTTTTCTTCTTTCTTGTTCGCAATTCCAATCCCAAGTCTTGTCCCTTCCTTCATTTCCGCGTCAAGAACACGACGCAAGATAGAGAACCTACAAGAAAATAAACATAACCTTGAATTCAGCTGGACTATAACAAAATGACAGCAAATTATGACAATGAAAGCAACACTACTGCACCTTTTGTCTGATGCATCGAGGAGATTGAAATCCAAGTTTGCATTCTTTTCCTCCATGAATCGACGTATTCCGCACACAATCTGATATATGGTTCTGGGTGGGTATCTTTCCTTTGATGGCTTAGCAACTTCTTGGATAAACTTTGCCAGCCAATAATTGAGGCTTAAAGCATCCATTTCAAGCAACGGAAATTCCAAGGACTGAACTTTGTGCAGATCGTAATTTTTAAATAGACCGCCTGGTTCCAACGTTGCTACTTTAGGAACTCGGACTTTTTGCCATTGTTCAAAAATTCCAACCGCCCATTTGTTTTTATATTGGGTAGACTTCGGAATAGCGCTGGCCACACACTTTTCTTCTTGTTCAAAAGTTTTGGCAGCTCTAAACCTGTACTCTGCCATTTCTGCCATTTGGCTTGTGAATTCAAAGCAACGTGTTTGCTTCGAACTGACAAACAACAAGACTGAAAAACGTTGCATTAAATGCAAGAATAATTTCACACACTAGCACGTCGGCGACGGGATCTCAATCAACGCCTCAAAGCGTTGATTACGATCCACAAATAGAATATTTGAATCGAGAAAACTCATTAAAATGATAAGTGCTTCTAATTTTTTTTGTTGGAGAAGTAATTTCAAAAACTCGTGCTTCGGGTTTCATCAGGTTTCCAAACACTCGAAAACAATAAAACCACTCGGCCTGCGGCCTCGTGGTTTCAAATGTTTTCTCGTGTTTGGAAACCTGATGAAACCCTCGCACTCGTTTTTGAAATAGTACTTAAAGAGTTCATTCGAATCATAGCTGAAAGTCATTGATGTGTATAATCCCCACACAGCTAATGAGATGTAATTTGCATTTTGCTATTTTAAAAACCTCCCAAACCTATTACAGCTGAACATTTTTGTCGGAACTAGAAAACGAAATGTTTTGGCTGTTTGCAACAAATAGTTGCCCAAGTTAGTATTGTTACAAACTTATTTCGTGCGAAGAGCTTTGATTGCAAGGTATACAGCTGAAGCATATTGAAAACAGGTGGCATACGCAATCGTAAAATGTTAATTCTGGTATAAAAGAAAACTCCAATCTAAAGAAAAGGAAAGCAAGAAAAACATGACGATTTCGCTTCTAACCGATTTTTGTTTTCGAAAAGCACCTTTTTATCCGAAGAAACACTCAAAGATTTTGAAAATTTCCGATGGAGAAGTCTCAGCGCGCCGGCTCTCGCAAGCATACAGCAGCAAAGTTGGGTAGCAACTGGTAAGCTTCTTCTTACCCGTATGTTTGAAATGCACTCAATCGACGAAAGGATCCTATGTATGATTATTTAAGCAAGAGAAAGGAGATGTATGTCGTAAGGAACTTTCACCCACCTTGGTCAAGTATTAACTTATCAACTTTTCAGTCCGCAAATGTTTACAACACTATCTGCAATCCCATAACGCCTTGCGCTTTGTAGCCTGACCGGGCTTGGTTACTAAGCACGGGCTGTTGTAAACCCAGAGAATTGACGAGGAGACGAATATTGGAGCAGAAATCGGCCTGTTTTGACCACCTTTAAGGCAATGAATTCTTCTGGGAAGGAAGTGAAAGTCCGGAAAGATCCTTGGGCAAGGTTTGAAGCGTGGAGGTATCACCCAGCGATTAACAAGCACGCAAATATTCGAAGTTTCATTCCTGGCTTTTGGTGGGGAGTTGGTGCGTTCGTTGTGGCAATTGGTATTGAAAAACTGTTGGAAAAACCTGATGATCACGGTGGCCATCATTGATGACAATGCAGTAGAACTTAAAGGAACACTTTCAATGACTTTCTGTGGAGAATTCGTGACGCTTCTTTACGGATCCAGTGAGAAAGTTTTGTACAGAGAAAGCCGCAATATCACCTCATGTAAACTTACATTAACTGTCTTGTCCTTGGCACTGCTTTGTAAACAGTTTGGGAACTCACTCTTCAATTTGTGTGATAATTAGAGTTAGATTGCTGTCCTTCATTATTTAGTTTAACTACTGTATTGGTTCATTCCAGTGCTTAGTGAGGGATATTTTAACGAGTGATGATAAGTGCTTTGTACTAAAATGTGAGGTCTGTAAGAATACATTCATGAGAGATATGTTAAAAAAGTATTTTTCATGTGAAAATATGATGAATCAAAATTTTACTGTGTCTTGGCTTTGATTTCTTTTTATTAATTAGCTACCCCCTTTTGCATTGTATTAAAATTTTACATGAAGGTGTACGTCTACATTGGAGATTTGTGCAATCGACATGGCAGTGAAACAGCAACATGAATGAAATGAAGTGATGACAAGTGACATAACTACCTTGATGAAATTGTAAAAGTAGGATCACTGGACAGATTTTTGACAGGGATGTGCTAACTGCCCAAAACTGTGACAAGACAAATTTTGAATTTCAGATGGTAGACATGCATATATCCCCTAACAGGACCTTTTCAGCATATTCAGGTTTGCAATGTCCAGCTGTTAAAGTCAGTATACATGAGGGGACTAGTTGCAGGGGCTTAATACACAGCAATGTCCAGCTGTTATGGTCAGTACACATAAGGGGACTAGTCACAGGGACTTAATACACAGCCTAGGCCCCTGTAGTGTTTATACAATGACACTAGTTGCAGGTGCAAATCCCTTGAAGGGTTAACATGTGGGGACATGTTAATGGCAAAATAGCAAAATTTAGGGAGCTTTTACTGAAAGTTGCTAAAACGTGAAGACAAAAAATGGTGCAGTCCTCAACAGCAAAACTGGATTTACCAATAAACCACAAAACAGTAAAATAAATCGGCTCCAGTAAAACCACATACTGTTTATGTATAAGTCTATCAGCATTTGTTGTTTGCAATTTCAATAAAGGTTTTTCTCTGTGTCCTATATTGCTCATACAGAAGCAAAAAACAGCGACTGTTCCATGACATTCCCTAGTATAGACAAATACAAGGTTTATTCTCCAGGCCAACTGGGAAAAGACACCAAAAGACACCAAAGAAACGCAAAATCTGAAAAAGGATTATTTTGTCATAACAAGACAGGCTGGAGGCACGTAATATATATATCAGAACAATATTTCTCTCGTACTGCCCTAGAATTCAACTAGAATGGAATACAAATAATTTATAAACAAGAACAGTATCTGCAGTAGCTCAAGTGAACTCATTATTTGCATTCACAATTAGCAAAATCTGGTCCCTGAATTACAGAAATGGTACACGAATGAAGTTATCCTGACGTGTCAATGCTTCTGTCTGTACTTTTGGAGAAAACCTTTCAAATATGCAGAACGGAATAATCACCTGAATTTTCTTTTTCACGATCAAAGGTTTTGTCACGCAAGATCGAGAGATAATATGGCCAGACCAGTAAATTTGCATGGAAGACCGCTTGACAGATGTACTATTTTCGGATACGTCCCCCAAAGAAATGCAGGGA
Organism: Siderastrea siderea; assembly: GCA_964030785.1. Classification (NCBI taxonomy): domain Eukaryota; kingdom Metazoa; phylum Cnidaria; class Anthozoa; order Scleractinia; family Rhizangiidae; genus Siderastrea; species Siderastrea siderea. The sequence continues at coordinate 33,281,979 of OZ034979.1, forward strand.
TCATGAATCCTAAAAATCCGGATTTAGATTTGATCTGATGTATCCACTTAGAGTGTGGATTCTTCAGGTCACTAATCCCTGATTAATCCATTTTCAGATTTAGGTAAAGAAATGCAAAATCCATTTTTGGATACAAGAATCCGGATTTGGATTTTCCCAAAGAAACGCACCTTAATAATTATTATTATTAGTATTATTATCTAATCTGTGCTAATAGAAAGCCTGGCAGAAAATAGTGTTGACAGGCCAAACACAACTCATAAGCTCGTGATGGTGTGAAACGTGACCGTAGAGTTTAGCTCTTACAAGAATATCCCCTCAAGATTTACCAAGCCATTGCTAACCAAGCAAGCAAGAAACTAAATAAATTGCATGATTTTACTCTATGGAGCATTTCCTTCATTTTTGAGGCGATTCTTGAGGGGGGGCATCTATTAGACACAGAGCATCTAATACAAACTTTACACCTCAGAGGGGGTGTTTATTAGATACGAGGTGTTTATTTGAGAGTGGGCGTTTATTAGATCACTTACAGTAAGTATCCTAATAAGTAAGCTCCGTTGAAATACAAAAATGGTGGTGGTGGGGGGGAGCATAGTTGTTATCATTAAATTATTATCCTCAGCATTTGTACCATTAAGAGCTCGAGGAATTTCAGAAAAGGGGACCCTAAACATAACTCATTTATGGCCTGGTTGTTACAAAAATGGCTACTAAAACCTACAGTGACAAAGATCACAATATGTCTCATTTTCAATAGCAAGGAGAAGTGGAAGGAGAGAGGAGGTTGGGATTGCTGCTCACAAAATAAACTCAGAATGTTTGAGATGTTTTTGATACAGGTTGTAACAAATGTTAAAAATGCACATAGTAACGAAATTTATTCCAACTATACTCTTCTGACAGTAAGTGCACATAAGGGTTTTTGCATATCAACTCTTGTCTGCTCCTTGGCTGACATACTGAGACAAATTTCCAGATAAGTTAGTTTGGTTCTGTCCAAGAAGCATACTGAGTCTTCTAGAGGGCTCTGACAGCATTTGTATTAACTGCCCGTGGAGCTCCGTAAGTGATGGCAGTTTCGAATAATCCACCACTGATTTTCTTGACAGAAGTTGTTCGTCAATCTTGGCACCTAATAATTCCACCTTGGGCTGTTTCTTTATTGCTGACAGTAGAGGCTTTACTTTAGCTTCCTTAGAATAAGTGACAAAAGTTGCACCCAGAAATAATGGAGAAATTTCGCGGTATTTGGTATCTTCCAGCGCTTTGCATGACACCCTGTTTGGGAACATTTTAAGGGTAATTTCTTCTTTATTGAGGTTGAATCTCAAGTCTTCCCATTCTTCCGTATTCATGTCACTAAACTGACATACGACCACCATGTTATTGGATTCAAAGACTTTCCTGAGCTGGTCAGCTATCATAAGCTTTCTTATATTTGGCTGCAAAGAAAGACAAAAGAACATTTGAGAAACAGTGAAAGAGTAATCATTTCAGAAAAGGAATGAAGCTTCACTAGTTTATGTATCAGGCAATTTTACTGTAAGCACGATCATCCCACCCCCTCAAATCAAAATCTGAAAATATAACTGATATATCATTAATGCATATACAGTACGTTTCCTGACGCTCATTTTATTCATCCTGATTGCGTTTTAGGCCGCAGTCGTGCATATGCGCACGTCGCGCCGACTTGTAAAATGGACGTCTTTTGTTTTTCATTTTCGTCCTCGTCGTCCGTCGGTTACTTAGTCTTCTTGGAGTTGCGCGGCCTTTGAACAGTTTATGACCAAAAAGACAGATATATTTTATCAGGTTTGAAATCTAATCTCTTAAATACCAGACATAGTAGTGAATTAACAATAAAATAAGATGACCTTTACTGTAGATCTTTTAATTTGAATTTAATTTTCCATCTAAGATCGCAGAAAACTTCAGGGTAGTATTGACAAAATACATTAGAATCGCTATCTTCAGAATTTCTTGTTGTGTATAAGGGATGACAACAAAATAGTTGAATGTGTCATTAAACTCATTAAGTATTGGGTTATACGAATAAATTTCTTTTTGCTTTAGCAAAAGCCCACGGAGTGAGGTGCGGGATTGCGGAAAATTAATTCAGAGTTTAAAAGAACGAGGCATATAACAAATGTACTCTTTTGTTATTCTTTTGTTATCCAATGAGATGCAAATGAGTGTGAGGCGTTTTTCTGCAATCCCGCACCTTAGAGAGCCCACGGCTCATCTGTTTGGAAGGAGTTTCCAAATAGAAAAGAAAGTGCTATTACACGTGGCTACAAACTGTTACAAAACGCATTACGCCGCTTTTTTAGCTGACCTTCACTTCCCTTCTCTTGTTTCTACCAGCTTTACAGCTACTAGCCATCTTGGAAATGCTCCGAATGCATTCGCATCTTCCAACGGAAACAGCAAAGGGTAAAACAAAGATGTTAGTTTTTACCCCAATACTTGCCAGCGCCATTTTGAAATCTTCGATGGAGACGATGAACGTGAGAGACTGGAAAGAGCATATTGGTCCAGGCACCAGTCCTTCGCATTCATTTCTCCAAAATGGCTGATTTTGTCAATACATGTACATAAAAGACTGCGATGTATTTCGAGTTTATTTGCTAATTTTCTCCTTGAGGACGGCAAGTTTTGTAAACATTCATTCAATCAGTAAGGAAAACGATATTCTCGTTGATGATGGGCTCGATTTCGTTAAGTAAAACGTAGGCTGTTTACGATAAAAACAACCAATTTCGTCTTCTGAATCGGTCTAAGTCGAGTCTGCTTTGGGACAAAGTCAAACGAAAGGATATCAACCAGTCCAAAAGCGTTTCTTATGGATTTGGTAGCGGTTGAAGAGGTTTTAGAGGTAAGGAAAAAGCTATAAAACTGTAGATACATGTATCTGGCCAAATCGATGGCATAAAATCTCGAAGAAAATCAATTTTTAAATGGTTTGAACCCAGAGACATACATGTATAAGGTTGTCGATCTATCGGTGAGGTATGATTGTCCGGATTGACTCTGATGTTGACTAACGTCAGTCAATGTCAACACAAACAGTCCTTCTCAGGACTACAATCCCCTGGACGTGATGTACTTCACCGACTTATAAAATCAAGTTTAAATAAGAAAGGGAAATCTTATTTGTTTATAAACTGGGAGGTTATTAGCTTGCGTAGGAAAGTTGCACATTGGCTTTTGTTACTTTAGGGGTACTTGGGCTCTGTGGAGAAAAAAAAATTGTCAGAATGCACGGGCATTTTACAAATACAACAATTGTATTTCACAAATGCGCGGGCATTCTGACAAATTTAAGGAAGACTACATGTCTGTTCACACCAGCAGATCCATTTTGGATCCCCAAATTAAGATTTGCATGGAAAGGGTCTTTTTTTCAGTCTTTTTGTAGCTGTTAATTGTGGACAAAGTTTGGTCTGCCTTTCTGTGCAGTCTTGCACCTGCTTCAGAATCAGGTCCAATTTACAGGCCTTCTGACAGGGTCGGGAGAAAAATTAAAATTGTGCGGGATTTGGGGGGCAAATTGTGCGGGAAAAAACGTTGATTGAGGGGGATTGTATAATGTTGTAACGAACCAAATATTCACTCTCCAGTGTTCTAGCCACGACAGGGAGGAAATTCTGTGTAAATGAAAAATGCAACTAAATTTCTTTCTTTGGCGATAGAAATATACCCAGCAGTTGCCAATTTGTGGCTTTTTTTCTTACCAAAGTGTAGTTTGACTTAAAACTAAAACTGTTTCTGCATAAACAAAATCACGTTGCGTGACATGGTAAACTCGATCGGGTTTTATTACCACGTGTATTAAACCAAAATAAAACTTTGGGAAAAATTATTTCCGATCTAAACAAGTTCCTTTATAAAAAAAAACCCCTGCAGTTTTGCTGTCTTTAATTAATAATATGTAGTGTGAATAATTCCCCGTAAAGGTTCACAAATTCTTTAAAGTTAGCCGCAAAACACAAAAAGTTACCCGAGATGTATGCAAATTGCGTGCTAAATGTGATTTGATACAGTGTTTGATGGCATGTTTGTTTTTTTCAACAACTTCCCAAGTAGATCTTAAAACTTGCATTTTCTTGAATGAAAATGCCTCTCACGTGAATGAAAAAATCAAATCAGAACTTAATTGTTTTCTTCTGACCGAAGTTTAACGATTCAGTTTCTTTGTCAATTCGCAAATTCGATTAGTCCTTTGCAAAAATAATTCAGAAACAGTGACGGTTATTTCGGCGCCACAGTTCATTTCTTTGGCATAATTTTCTTCTTTGTTCCCCAGCATATATTAAACTTAACGAGAAAGCGAAAAACAAGACTAAACGTAGATCGAACTGAAACTAGTGCCCAGGCTGGCGCAGAGTGCTGAAGGAACGCCTTGTCATTTTTATATCCACTTGAGTTTATACATGTACATATGAGGCATGAGGGATAGAAGGTAAATGGCCTGGAAATAGCCTAAAAAGTTTATAGGAATCTTGGTAATTAATAGGATACCTGGTTTAATTAAACGTTTACGCAAATCTTTCAGTATTGTGCGGGATTTTGCGGGGTTTTGGGAATTGTGTGTTATTGTGCAGGTTTGACCGAATTTTACGGTCCCAGACCCGCGCACCCTGTCAGAATGCCTGAATTTAGCATTAATGGCCCCAAGTCCATACAAGAACATGTATGGTAAAAACAAGGTATCTGGATTTGGGGTTAATGAATTCATAGCATTGAATAAAAACAACAACAACAACAACAACAAGATCAACATCAATGACAAAAATTGTTTTGAGTCCAAACTGTGTTGTGTTGGTGTTTAAATCCATGCAAGTTTTGCAAGTTTTGCAGTGGTACAGCATGAACATGGCATATGTTAAGCTGATCAATTACAGTGCAGAGAATGTTTCTTTAGAAGCCAGGACTATGCCATGTTTACAATGCAGTTGTCCATTCCAAAAACATTGTTTTTGTTGTTGAATGTTTTCCAGTCTTTTTGCAAATCTGGGTCACCATCAAACATTCAGAAACTGAAGAATGATAAGAGCCTGGTGAATGGAATAATTCAGAATCTACCTGAGCATTACGCAGATCAGGTGAGGAAGAGACTTCTTAGCACTACATTTAGGTGTTATCCCACTTCCACCTACATTTCCCAGGTAAAAAGTATTAAAGTTCACAGCATTCATAATGCAGGGGTGGGGTTGGGGGAGATGATGAGGGAATATGATGAGGGAACATGAAAGGAAAGGGGACAGAAACTGGAAGAGAATGGAGTGTGAACAGGGAGAGAAGGGGGCAGGAACTAGGGGAAAGGGGCTGGGAACTGAGAGAAAAGGGGATAAAATTGGGGGATAAGGAGCAGGAAAAGGGAGAGAAGGAGGTACATGTAGAAACTGGGAGAGAATAGGGTGGAAACTTGGAAAGAAGGGGGCAGAAACTGGGAGAGAAGGAGGCAGGAAATGGGAGAGAATGGAGTACAAACTTGGAGAGAAGGGAGTAAAAAACTGAGATAGAAGCAGGGCAGGAAATGGGAGAGAAGGAGGCAGGAAATGAGAGAGAAGGAAGTATAAACTTGGAGAGAAGGGAGTAAAAAACTGAGATAGAAGCGGGGGAGGAAATGGGAGAGAAGGAGGCAGGAAATGAGAGAGAAGGAAGTATAAACTTGGAGAGAAAGGAGTGAAAAACTGAGATAGAAGCGGGGGAGGAAATGGGAGACAAGGAGGCAGGAAATGAGAGAGAAGGAAGTATAAACTTGGAGAGAAATGTGTGAAAAACTGAGATAGAAGTGGGGCAGGAAATGGGAGACAAGGAGGCAGGAAATGAGAGAGAAGGAAGTATAAACTTGGAGAGAAAGGAGTGAAAAACTGAGATAGAAGCGGGGCAGGAAATGGGAGAGAAGGAGGCAGGAAATGAGAGAGAAGGAAGTATAAACTTGGAGAGAAGGGAGTAAAAAACTGAGATAGAAGCGGGCCAGGAAATGGGAGAGAAGGGAGGCAGGAAATGAGAGAGAAGAAGTATAAAATTGGAGAGAAGGGAGTAAAAAAGGGAGATAGAAGCGGGCCAGGAAATGGGAGACAAGGAGGCAGGAAATGAGAGAGAAGGAAGTATAAACTTGGAGAGAAGGGAGTAAAAAACGGAGATAGAAGCGGGGCAGGAAATGGGAGAGAAGGAGGCAGGAAATGAGAGAGGAGGAAGTATAAACTTGGAGAGAAGGGAGTAAAAAACTGAGATAGAAGCGTGCCAGGAAATGGGAGAGAAGGAGGCAGGAAATGAGAGAGAAGGAAGTTTAAACTTGGAGAGAAGGGAGTAAAAAACTGAGATAGAAGTGGGGCAGGAAATGGGAGAACAGGTCGTAAAAAAACTGGGAGACAAGGGGGACAAGAAAAGGGAGAGAAGGAGGTAGAAACTGGCAGAGAAGTTGGTCTCAATAGAACACTTATGAGTTTACTGTGGTAATTTTACCAGACTATATTTGCATTACATTTTTATTCACAGTTGAGCCACCCAGTGTTTAACAGTCTGTTTGAGTTGTTTCGTCAAAGTGGAAAAGGAGGTCAGCTGTTTGTTCTTCAGTTTGTTCCTGTGCTGATGTGGACTTATCTATCAGCTACAACAAGACGAGATCAGCAGGTCTGGTTGCTGATTAAATAAAATAGTCAAACAAGAAGAACGCATAGGGCATTAAACCTGGCTGTCACACCCCACCTAATCCCCAGGGTAAAAAAGTGTTAGTGACACTCAAGACACAAGTCTGTGTGATGTAAAGTGGAAGTTAAAGATACGAGTTTTTTGGCCGAGCAACAACTGGAATTCCAGGGCAAGTTGCTCATGAAAAGAATAAAAGAAAGAAAAAAAAAGGAAGAAACAGAAGATAGGTATTACTAGACAACTAATGCTGATTCGTTGATTGGTAATTTATTTAATGAGGGGGAAGGAGGGGGGAGGGGTAGGGTTGAGAGGGACTTTTATTAGGAGAGAGTCTATTTTGGAGGTAAAAAAGACCAAGTTTGACAGTCTTGATTTTGCATACAATATTTTAGTTTGGTGCTAAACAGCTGTACTTTCTACATCTTGTTTTGTCAAATACTCATACAGCTGCTACAGTTGCTGCATGTTACTGAAACCACAACTAGGGTGAACCCCACCATTGTGGGCCACCTGTGGCATGCCGGTGTGACCACAGGATACCTTAACAGTAGATGGTAATATATTTTATGGTAAAATTTTATTTTGTTTATGTTTGAAAGGCATATGGAAATCTTGAGGCTCTGTTATTGGCAATCTATAATGCTGTAAGTATCACCGATTCCTTTTGGTAGTAATGAAAAAAATTAAATAAATTCTTCAATAAGTTATGATGTCAGCTTGAAATTAAACAATATACAATTATAATAAAACGGCTAATTTCAAGCTGACATCGTAACTTAAAGAATAATATTTTTTTTTCGTTCAAGTAATCAATTGTGAAGACAAAATATATTAAATTATTGTTGGCTTCACAATTGATTACTTGGGCCTGGTTGTTCAACGTAAGATTGATTTAATCAAAGTCTAGCGTACATCAAGTCATTATTCAGTTTTATATCATAGAAGTGCATATTCCAGTGAAATAGTTTTGTCCTTGATTTTGAATTTGTCCTCTTTCAAACTGCTAGGGGGATGCTTACACTATACCTGCACGACTTTCATACCTTTATGAGTTTATCCCTCTTCCCCTCTTGTGGCTCTTTATTATCAGAGATTCCAACCCTCCCAATTTGATTTCTTGCCTCTCACTCTCCAGATTTTAATCAGATTCTCCCAATTTATTATAAAATTCTGAAACCTAGGAAACAATTGCTAATCTTTAGGATTTTTTGCAATCTGTCACTGTGAAACATTTCATATTACACTTTCTTCTCGTATAATCTCTCACCCAGTCTCTCCATGATGTCAAAGTGCAGGAAATAGCACTTGAGAGAACCTAACTTTTGGTTCATCGTTGTCGGGATAGGCGCTAATTATTACTCCCTATTTTCCATCAAATGGGGTTGGAATCTCTGTATTTACAAGATACCTCTCCAAAATTTTGTAATGGTACTTGTCATGCTGGTGTGAGTTCACCTTGGAAGCCATACCAGATTGAGATTCCCATTCTGTTACAAAGACTTATACCAGTATCATGTAAATGCAGTATGACTGTTCTTTCATATCCCTTTCAGTTTTAACCATTTTGTTTTAAAATTAGAACTCACACTGCCACAAAAACAGATTTTCTGAAATTGTGTAATTCTTTAGCATTAATTTGCCTCTCAAAAGCTGGGCCTTTCTCTTAATAATTGGTAATGAATTAATGTTTGTTCTTCCTTATTCCTCTAACAGGATGTAGAAAATGAAGAACGCAAAATCAAGACATTTAGATTGCCGTCTCTCTCAAGACCGTCCATTTACCATGAGGTAGATGTTTTGATGGCCATTCACAGAGTGACATGTTTTTGGCTTGTTGCAATGATCCCTTCCCAAAAAGGAATAAAATATAACACTTCAAAAAGAAAGAAACTTGAAGGGTGTTAAATATATATTTCTAAGTTTTCATCATTGTAAGCCAGTCATGATGGACATTAAAAATTTGTACATTTCACTAGTAAGTGTACACGTGTGCAAAAAATGCATATTAAATGAGGTTTTGTAGTAAAGGAAATGAATTCATGAATTTTGGTTGGACTAAAAATCATTAGGTGCTTCTGTAGAAGTCGATACTATTGTATCAGCTGATCCATTCTGTAGAATAAATAAAGATTATTATTATTAATTATTATTACTAACTGGATGGTTGTATGACAGAGTTCCACTGTTTTTTTCTTATGGCAATACTTTATTATTCAATCCATTGACTTATTAAGGACGTTCACGCCAATTGTTTCTGCGCATCCTTACTGCGCACGCAATTCACTTCGTGATGTCATGCCACGTCATGCATTGAGCGCGCACGCTGTTGAAGAAATGTGGAGATATATAGCGCTAGTGGGCACTTTAATATCTATGCACGGGTTTAACTCTCTTCAATGTTCGGTGACCCCATATTTTCTTTTGATAGATCACTTTCTTTGTCGATTATCTACGTTTTGTGAAAAATTAAAGAAAATCTGTATTGTAGAAGTTTAATTTTTTTCAACTTTTCTGCCCTCGCATCATCGAATTCTACTGTTATTGAAGCTGCACGGTGTTCGTTAAAGTCCATCTTAGAGGTTGAATTTAACTAAAAGGATGACACCGGTTCAAATTATTTACTTAACAGACCCACTTAAGTAAAATTTGACTAAGAAAGTGGGTCTACAGCTAATCATTTTTAATATTTTTCAACTAACAAGCACTGAGGCCATGTCGAGTTACGAGGGCCGATTTGTCAAAATTGGGGTAGTTTTTGACGCGCTTTATTTCGAAAACGAAGTTGGTGACCCCCCCAATTTTTTTCCATTTCTGAAATAGGTAACTCATTATCTGACTGTAGCCAAAGTATGAAAAAAATCTGTATTGTAGAAGTTTTTCGCGCGAACGTCCTTAAGCTAATGAAAATATATTATTTAGTAATAACCTGATCTTTATCTTAGTTTAAAGTAATTGTCTGTTTATCTGTAAAATTACCAGCCTTACCAGGGAATGACAACTTCATCAACACTGACCGAGACAGCTTTAAGTCGGCATGAGCAAAGTGAGACAGTTGTGACTTTACCTGGTCCAGGACGACAACTAAATAAAATCACTGGTATGCACAGGTGAGAATGGTGATGATGACAACCACAATGATGATGAAAGTGATGATGATGACGATGATGTTGATGATGATGATGACAACGACGATGATGATGATGATGATGATGATGATGACGATGTTTATGATGATGACGATGATGATGATGATGATGATGTTGATGATGATCAGAATGTTGATGATGATGGTGCAATGATGATGATGATAATGAGGACCATGATGGATGATGATGGGGATAATAATGGTGATGATGGTGATACTTAACATGGTGATGTGGATGATGCATGTTGACGATGATGATGTTGCCAATGATGATGATAACAATGCCATGAAAATGGCAATGATAATGACAGTTTTATTGATGATGATCAAGGATGACAATGATGTGTCAACCCAGTGACACACCAGAGGAATTTTGTCAGAGCTATTGGCAGAAACTTCTGAAAAACTACTATTGCCCATTACTGTGACTTGTGTGATTTCATATTAAATTATTACATAATTATGTAAGTTTACTGTGACTTTTAATGTGACTGACATTCTGGAAGTTTCTCTGAAAATGTGTTAATTTTGCCCTTACCAAATGATAATGAGGAAATTGGCTTGTTTTTTTTTTTTGTTTGGTGACATTTCACTACCACAATCATAGTTGCTGAAACAGTGGTATGAATTTATTACCCTGGTTGTAAACTTCAGAGTTTCATGTGTCATTGGATGGCACAGTAAAGCTTCCCGCTTGGTTAGGTCTCTGCTATACAGTAGCCTGAGAAAACAGCCGACGTTGCCACTTGATCCCTTGGTAGTGCTTCTGATTGGTTGGAATTTTCTTTCAACCAAACAGAAGCACTACCAAGATCTGGGTAGTGACACGTCATCAGTATGGAATTTCTGCACTCGTTACTCAGATGTCGTTTTGCGAGGGCTCAAGTGGCAAACTCGCGAAACGTCAGCTGTTTTCCCAGGCTACTATACTGTAGTACGGCCGTAATGATCACTTTTCTCTCTTACTTTCTAGGCTGTCTGTGCTGAGTGCCATCTTGTATCAGTATAATGCAAACATTGTGTACATGTCTGAAGCTTCACATTGCAGCTTTTGTATCATGGCATTGAGGTACATGTATGAAATCAACTGTTGGGATTGTCCTTTTCACGAGTTTAGTTTGCAGCACTCACTAATTCCTAATGCCATTCCTCATGTCACAAGTTGGACAATGTCCCTTGCTCTAATTAGGCTAGGACATTACCTAATAGTATGTCAGGGGACACTGTTCAGTTTGTTTATACAATGTATTTGTACATGGATAGCTAAATGACCTGTACTTGTGACCTGCAAAAAAATTTAACCTGCGGGTTTAGTTTGCTTTAGTTTAAGACACACGTAATGATTCAATTAAGTGTCCCTTCAGATGAACTTTTGTCAATGAGTACCCCTTTTCAATGAGTGCCCCCTTAATCTCAATAAGTGCCTCTATGCTGACAAGTCTGTCAACTACATACAACATTTATAAAGATGCCCTTTTTTCCAATAGGTGTCCCAATAAGGAAGTGGTCTTGAACCTATATATGGATTAAAATGACTACTCTGAAACTGTATTCCTACAGTCACTATTCTGTCTGTCTTAGTTTCCATTATTTTCATTTTAATGGCATTAACATCGAGAGTGTCTATGTTTATGCTAAAAAGAAATAAGCACCGTGTTCCTAACATGATTATGTAAGTCGGTGGATTCCCTGTAAATCCAACACCATAAATGATCTAATTAATGCCCATTCTGGCTATTAAATGTTCAGGACTTCCTATTCCCTGATTGGCATTTATTGTGTTAAATAGAGAGAGGCCTTTATTATGTTTTCCCAAACAAGTATTTATTTAAAACAAAGGTTCAATTTTTTAAAAATTCAAAGGCTGCTATACAATGAAAGTGAAGAAACATTACATTACATCGTAGCTCTGGATATCCATAGCTCCAAATCATTGTTTATTATTTGTTATGTCTAATTTCACTGTCTTTGTCAATGTTAAGTGAATATTAGGATGATTTCATCGGATAAGTGCATCTGATTCAACCTGCTGTTTGCAAAAGGCATTTACTAGACAGGGTATTTATTAAATAAGAAGTGTTTATTAGAAAGGGGCATTTACGTTAAAATGCCCATTTCAGGGGGTAGGGGGCATATAAGTGATACAAGAGGTTTATTAGAGAGTGGGCATCTAAAAGTGGTTAGATCATTTATGGGGAAGCACACCCTCCCAGCTCTCAAAATGAAATAAGTACCCCAGGTAATAAACAAAATGATAATTCAAAACAATTCAGTCTACTATTTAGGATCAGGGGTTAGGTGCTAATTTTAGTATTAATATTTAAAAAATATTAATCAATTACTAATTAATCATAAATTTAGTATTTAGTGCAAGGCACAATCTGTTCTTTGATGGTGTTTTTTTTTTCCATAGGTTGGCTAAATGTGGCTTTTACAAACTTTGTCAACAGAGTAAAGAAGACTCAGAGTCAGAATTTTCAGTGGAGGAGCTAACAAAGCTGGTCAACCATCCAAGAATCACTTTGAGCACAGAGTTGATTCAGGAGATAACACATGGACTGTATTTCCTAATGTAAGACAAGTTATGTTATACAGTATTAGTCAAAAATAATTTTTTTTGTTCTCTTCTCATAATTGTTCCGACACGTTGGAAGTGGTTGAGAACACTAGACTAGAGCATGATACAATTTACAACAACACTCAGTGGTCTTGCTTGTCCAAGGTAATGGTACATGTAGGTAAAGTCCCACACAAGCCAAGGAGGCCCACATGGCTGGAGCTTACCTGGTTTCTGTAGCATGAAGCAACTGAGAGTATTGCTACTCCCCTCCCCCCTGGATGGGATGCTAGTCCATCGCAGGATTACCCCCAGCAGTATGTCGCTGGTACTTATTTTATACACCAGGGTGTAGAGAGACAATGTGCGGTAAAGTTTCTTGTCTAAGGAAACAACATGATGGCAGGGACTAAGCATCGCCCACCGACCTTCAGATCTGAAGTCGAATGCGCTAACTAATACACCACCTCTTACCACCTACACCAACATTTCATACCAGACAGCACTTCTGCTAATTATAGTACTCTTCTTCTGTACACTTCTGTACCTTTTCCCTAGGAATTTTGTTACAAGTTACTGTCTTTATACTATTTATACACATAGGTACAATGGTCAGAGGATTGTTGCTACAAAAGCCCTGAATGATCTTCACTGGCGAGCTGCCCACAGTCTGTTGGCTCCTGCTCATATGGTAAGGATCAAGAGACCTGTATCTCAAAGAAAACTAGACTGCAACACAGTCTGTATTTTTGTGTGAGTTGGTCTGGGATCTGGCATGTACAAACTTTGGAGTCTGTAAGGAACAAAAAGTCTGGGGCAAAAGTGACAATTCATGCTTTTCGTGCCTTGTGTCTCCCGAGTATCCAAGTTTTTGACCACTTGAATTTTATGAGAAAAAAGCCACTATTTTGCGGTCTAAAATAAATGTGATTCATGTCTTTTGAGATAGATGTTACAGTCAATTTCAATGCAGTGTGAAAACCCGGGTTTTTCAAACATTATGCTGGCTATGATTCACCTGTAGTGATTCGACTATGATCCAACAGTGATAAAGGAAAATCTCCCCATAAATGAATTCACGCACTAGAGTAATACTTATGTACTTCCTGGACTATTATTGTTTCATTCCTCTTCACAAAATGTTGTTTCCAAATTAGTCCTAATGAAGTTGTTGCTATTGCAGCTGTTCATTTATGTTACCCGATGATGTTATATAAAAAAAGTAAAATAATAAAAAAAGAAGAAAGGAATGATAAAACACGATTTTCAAACCAGTATAACTATTTTTTATTGTCATATTTTTAGTTGACAAGTGCCATCAAGCACTCACTGGAGGAGACAGGAGGTCTCCCCAGGGACAGTCCCCTAGGGCTTGAGATGTACCTGACAGATGAACAGGATACCCAACCCATAAATGGTAAGACTGTGCCATCAGTGAGTGGCACTGTGCCAGAAGCACCAGGTATATATTGCTCAGATGGGGAGTCTTACGAGTCATGTCTGGAGACTGTTGCTAGTGATGATGGTGATGATGATGGTAGTGACGTTTATACTGACACTGTTGATGCATTAGATAACAAAACTGAAAAATGTCTTAGCACGTGGCTATGACGTTAATGAGAATTGAAGGTTTTCTCTGTGAAAAAGCCATGGGAGTGACTTTTAGGCATTAGAAACAGAACTGCTCTCTCGAGTTTCCTCATTTTTTCACCTATGCAAACTGATAAAAAAAATGTTGTTCTTTATTTATGTTTGTGATTTGAGGGCGTTACCTGTAAAAAGTTGTAGATTGAAATTTATTGATGCGAAGAGTTAGTGACTTCTTTTGAATCCAAACAAAACAAGTTAAAAAAAAAAAACAAATATGGAGCTACACTCCTTATGTACCTCATAGACAAGACTTAAGGTGAAAACCGAAAAAGATTGCCAGACCAGCAATTCTGTTTTTGAGGCCCAAAACGAATTTGAGTTGTATCACACGCTTCACTTTTGCTCTCCACACAAGACTGTCCACTGAAGTCCTCATGAGACATGGCTTAATGTGAGTGAATTGAAAAAAAAGCCAACCAACTCTGCTAGAAATGTATACATGATGCATACCTGCTAACCGTCCCAATTTAATCGGAATTGTCCCGATTTTTGAGTTTAAAAACCTAAAAAAATCGGGACATTTCGATTTTCAAGAGGAAAGATTTGTTAAAAATTTGGAACTGGGTCGTTAAAGATTGATCTTGAGTCTTCTACATTATATTGTTTTGTGCAATACATGTATTGCCTGAGAATTCTAATGCTAAAACAGTACAGTACCTGAGAGAAAATTTTTAAAAATTAATGCAAAAACTCTGGTGCATCCTGGACCCTCCTCAGTGCTGGGGGCAGGGAAGGGGGATGGTGATGGGGAGGGGGGTGGTCCCCATTTCTGATTTTATAAGGTTGTCAGGTATGCATGATGCTAAAACCTTGAAATATGAATTAAATCTTAACAGCAATAGGAAACAATCTGAACGTGAGTCACTTCTGAACACACGGAATGTTGTTGTAGATAAATAAATAAGATAAATGTTTATGAAACCTATAGTGCTGATTGACAGAAAAGCTAGAATGGAGGTCCTTATTAGAATTAAAATAAAAATAAATAAAAAAGTAACTGGTAATGTTAAAAATTTATTGCATATTTTATTATCAAAGATCTATTCTTTTCAGAATTAATAGACTACTTATTATCGTAAAATTAAACCTTGTAATTTTCTTCATTTTTCGTTAATTGCTCATTGTTAATTTTGCAATTGTGAACTCTTTGTTTCTGTAATGTTATATATTCATTGAACAAGTGGTAACTTGGTAAAGATAAAAACAAATCAAACTCTTTCTTTTCATGTAATTAATCTTTGTCTATTTTATGCTACATGTAATTAAAAATACCTTGATTGTAATGTTGTAATATAAATAAAGTTATGTTAAATGCTATAACTTCTATAACTTCTTGTATTGAATTATTGGTAAATAATAATCAGGAAAAGAAAAATAAACGAAATGAAAAGTAAAAATTTTATGTTATGTTAAGTGGTAAATGTAGTTTTAGTTTTGCAAATATTAATGTAAGCTTATTACAGACAGGAAACAAACAAACAGGTTCGAATCCCGTTCAAACCTGATTGGTTTTTTCTCAGACTTTCTTGACAACAGCGTAACAACGCTACCGGATTCTTTCACTCATAAAAACTGACTACAAAGAACGCTTACAAAGCAAAACATAAGTGCTTGCAGTGCTATAAAAATGTCCCGCTGACTGTGTATACACGTGTAGCTGAGTATAATCCTTTGAGCAAGTTGCACTGTCATAGGCAACAATCTTTTACTGTCCCGTGGATGCTTGTGTTCAACTTTGAAGTTTTTGTCTCGTGCCCCCCTATTTCTGACACCAAATCTCAGGTCTGAGGGTGCCCGATATAACGGACGTTGTTTGGTATAGCGCGGGGGGGGGGGGGGACAACGCAAACTATGTTTTACCGCTTTCGATCACTTTTGGATTTAAAAGAAATAATGTACATGTGTGAGAACGGTAAAGACCAACGCAAAAACTTCAAATCGCGTATGTTCATTTTGAGTTCAAATAAATATTTCGAGAGAAGACAAACTTTTTGGTTTTCGTATACATTTACTTTAAATCAAGAGGGAATATTTATTTCAGTATGAAAAACGCAAACAACTACACAGTTTGTGTGGGTTCAAAAGGCTTTTAAGGTACGCGTCAAGGGAACATACGGCTATTGCTTCATAGTGTTCATGTGCAGCAACCGTATTGCGTAGACAGACCGAGGTTTATCTCACACTGTAATTGGCTAAGTCCCTACTAATGGGCTGTCAGTTCATATCCCTACGAGTAGGGAAGTCGTACAAATAGATAGCGATAACTGGATATTTTAACACAACTGTTTCTGTGTCATTAAAGATGTGTTTATTGTTCATGGTGGTGTAAGATAGGCAAGATGAACGTTTATTCGTTTGTCTCACGATGGAATCGCTTTGAGT
Organism: Siderastrea siderea; assembly: GCA_964030785.1. Taxonomy (NCBI): domain Eukaryota; kingdom Metazoa; phylum Cnidaria; class Anthozoa; order Scleractinia; family Rhizangiidae; genus Siderastrea; species Siderastrea siderea. The sequence continues at coordinate 33,298,379 of OZ034979.1, forward strand.
TGTTGATCGCTACGTTTCGACTGCAATACTGCTAGTCTTCATCAGGCGATGAGGTCGATTGTTTACGTCTCGCTATTTGTAGCATGTTGGTTCGCTACTATTGGTGCATTTCGATCCTCATTATTATTCCGACTATTAGATGTTGTTCCCTCACAGGTCCGCTTTTTGGTTGATCAGCTGTTGTGCTTTCTGATCGTAGGTATCCAACTTTCAGGAATTTCGATTCCACTATCTCTATTGGTGTTATTAGGATGAAGTCTTATATGGATATTCTCTTTGACCCTGCGTGTGGACCAGTGAGGGTCATTATCAATAAACTTAACTTCTTTCCAAATATGAAGATGCCCCGTTTCGTTAGCGTGCTCCGAAACTGCGAAGGTTTGCGTACGAGCAAGCCGTATATCTCTGTCGTGTTCTTTTATCCTGTCTTGCATCGCTCTCCCTGTTTCCCCGATGTATACGTTGCCGCACTCACATGGAATCTTATAGACGACACCGACTTGTTTAGTTGGTTCAAGGGCGTCTTTCGGTGGTACTAAGTGAGACCTAAGAGTTGTGCCTGATTTGAAGACGGTACGTACGTCTTGTTGTTGTAGGCAGCGGCGAAGAACCTCTGATACACCTGTTATGTTTCTTTTGGTAAGCATTAGAGCGGTTTTTAATTGTGTCCAAGGTAGTCAGCGTTTTGCCTTGATTTTGCTTTACTATGGTCTGTGATTGGTTAAAATAGCTCGCGCCACTTTCTCAACCAATCAGAAGTAAAACCAAAACCAATCCTGACTTCGCGTTCTGATTGGTTCATTTTGTTGTTTGTGTGTTTTGATTGGTCCGAGCAATTACTTTGGTTTCTGTTTTAGTGCACTCAACTGAAAACCGCTCTAATAACAAAAATTCATGGGTTGTCTGCAGATGTCTATACGATAAAACAATTATTCAACTCAATTTCCTTGTAAATTAATTCATGGCCGAATCGGGGCTGCGTCCGTCGTCCGTGAACACTTCTATTATTATTGAACGGTAATGTGAGTATGGCTCTAGTATTATCTTCCACTTTGTAATCTTAATCCAGGCAAAAGATACTTCCCGTCAAATCTTATGAATTCAACTATGCATGGGAAGTGTAAGGGCGAGCTCGCCTCTCGGGGGGTGGGGGGGTGGCGGTTTAGACGCGCACCAGGCCTATTAAAATCGAGAGTTAGCGGCTTACATAGGACATACCCCACACAAGCGAGTTAGTCTTTTTGTGGCCACTGGAACGCTGGCTAAAAATGCTATGTTAGGGGGATTTGTTTGTTTTCAAGAAAGCGGATACAGTGATATGCATTCCGGTGTTGAAGGGTAAGGGCGCTAAATTGAATCATAACGATAGGTTCACTATTTCATTTCCCTTTTTATTCGTTGCAGGTAAATCGGCAGGAAATATTCTAGCTTTGACCACCAGCGGGTTGAAGATGTCTCCTGCAACTTACATAAAGTACCCAGCAGTTGACGCCGAAGATATTGAACTTGAAGTCGACGCCAGAAAATTGAGTTCATCATCTGATCATTCTGCTAAAGAAGCTGCCAAGACGCATAAAAAAACTCACAGTCTGGGATATTTCAAGCGTCCCGGCTTCTTGGCAACAAAAGAACATATCGAACTTGAACCCATTCCTGGGCCGAGTGAAAGTTCCTCCGAGGTACCCCGACCTTGTTCGTCGGAAATCAATGTGCCTTCGGATACGCCCGATGGTGTTGAGTTATTGGCGACTAGCTACAGTGCAGAAGAGATCCTTGATCACAAATTTTAAGAGCTCTAGCATAAAAGAGGTTTATAAAAGAAATTTTAAAAGTTATTCTCTCTTTGATACAAAGGATTAGTATAATTAGATATGGTACTTGATATGAATACCGTAAAAGTCTATGGGCTTAAATGTTGCAGGTTCCCTGTGAAAACAAATCTTTTATATCTTCAGTTAGTCAATACAAAGTCAAGAAAAGTGATAAGAAAAGCGGTTGTGACCGAGTGAGACAGTGAGACAGTGAGTCAGTCGTACGTGGCAGTGTATAACGAATATAGCTTGTTAATTCGTTTAGACTACAGGTAGTCGCTCCTTTCGGTCAGGGATGCTCAAGCAAACGCGCGCGAAATTGGCTGCCGCGTGGAAGTGTGACGCGCGTATGCTTACCACACGCGCGTAGCTCTCGCGCGCTTTTTTGAGGAGGGACTACCCGCTGATGTAAAAGGTGCAATACCAAGCTGTTAAAACTGTAATACTTCAACATGCTGTTACCAGGTTGCAACTAAGATTTCGCTTTTCGGGCCAGTGCCGTTTTTAGTCTATCCTACGGGGAGAGGGGGGACCTGGGGTGAGTTGCATAAAATCCAACGCCAGGCGTAACTGCTAACGTAAGATGTTACAATAATCAAGTGAACGTCTGACGTTAGAAGTTACGCAGAACGGTAAGTTTTATGCAACTCACCCTGGGAGTGAAAACCTTTCTAAGGGGAGGAAAAGGGCGTTTTGCGAGGTTGAACCGCGAACCTTTCCCTTCCCGCGCGCTCGCATCTCGCGCTTCGCACTCTCGGATTCCCGGATTCACGTAAGGTAAACCAAACTTCAACATGTCACATGACAATAACAACGTTATTACTTATGGTCAACGTTCCACACTTATATGACACAGACAACCCCCTGTTAACCTTGTGGTAGCAGTTTAGGTAGCGGTACATCTCTTACATGTATTAAACGCATGTGCAAGTGAGTTCGACTCAATGGTACCTAATACATTTGACTTTACCTAAAGCAAAATACGAATAAATATTTCACCGCGTGATAAAGACGGACTTGTCACATTGTGACCCGAGGAGAAACGAGTTTAATTTCGCTAGTCATATGTTTGTTTCAATGAATATTTCGCCGCTTTGTAACGGCGAAATTGTCATATCACAAAGGAAAGAAACGAACTGCACTAATTTTGCCAATTCTCGCAACATGTTCAGTTTGTTTCGTACTACTTTTTTGCATTTCCAAAGCTAATTGTTCGTTTTAAGAAAAGATCTTTTCGAAAATCGTACGAATTCCGAGTCAACTTGTTTGCTTTTGCAGGGGATTCCCGGGTTAGCAAACCGGATTTAAACATTATGTCATGAGAGGTGCCTTAACGTGTTTGAGCGTGGAGTGGCAATTTTGCTTTCCCTGATGATCTGCTCGTGTTTATCAAGCTTTATATTTTGATTTTACTGCTATGCTCACTGCTTGTATTCATGCTCTAGGCCCAACAGTAAATGTTTTGTCGTCTCTGTGTAACATTCTCAGCAGATACGTCACCCCGCTCCCCTCAGTAGAATCCAATCTTCTCTCCCTTTCCCCCAGACTCATTAATAACGACTGGGTACGAATCTGCATTCTCAGTTGTGGGCGTATTTATCCCGACATTCAACATGTGAGTTGATTTTGTTTTTTTAGCCAAAAAAACAATTTGCACATAGGCACGCAGTGCGTGCAGAGCCAATGACGTTTTGTTCCGCAATATGGTCAAATTTCTGAGGACAACCTATGGATTTCACACCACTGCTACTACTACTACTGCAGTACGGACTGTGCGTTCCCCCTCCCCTTCTCAACAACTTGCGGTTAATCTAACATGTCTTCAGCAGAGCAAGGAATCAACATATTCAGTTATCATAAAACAGGGTAATGAGCAGCGTGACTATGTGACAGTTAGTTATAGCGTGACATTAAAATTGCGTGTCAAGTAAATAAAATGCTTCGCTTCCCTTTTCTTCAAAGACAGCATATAATAACACGTCTGTTTCGTGCATTTTTTTAAGCATTCAAGTCCTGACAGGCGTCAAAAAATTGCAAAATTCAATAGGTCCCTATGAGAATGCTTTGTTCCATAACTGTTGTTATTAATCTTGCGTTCGGTTCGAGATGTTCAAATTACAAGCAGCTGTCAACTATGCAAATTTGTTCAACTACGCTTTGAACTATGAATGACCCCGAAGTAAACTTTGGTATCTTGAAGATTTTACTCTAATTCATTGATTACCACTGTAACTTGGATTTTTAATATTAGTTTCATTCAAGTTTTTCAGTTTTAGGAATAGCTACAGTGTAGGAACAGGCCCCCGCAAATTTCTATTTTACTTTGAAATGGTTTCTTGTTTTCGCACGCAAAAATGACATTGAAAATTTTAAATTCGCTGTTAGCTAGAGAACCCTGAAGTATTTTATATTGTTTTAGTCTCTTCCCTACCGTTATAAACTTGGGCTTAAAATATATGTTCTTTTCACAGTTTTTGTTTTACCACCATTTTCACTACTACGCGACTTTTCTTTTCAAAACACCTCTGAGCACTTTGCAATACGCTTCCGTCAATCATACCTTATATGGGAAGTGTGTGATGTTACCGCAATTGAATTGAGCTCGAAGGAATAAGGATGGCGCCAAATTATCCCATAAATTTGCGCTGGCGAGTCATATATTGACTATTAAGAGGCTTTAGAGTCGTTGATGTTGCAAGAATACTTCACGTTTGGTAGATATTTGTAAAGAAATTTCGACATTTCTTCAGAATTAAATACCCGCTCGGTGGATTATCCTATGCGGTGGATGGTAATAAAGCGTGTGTTTAAACTCACGAATAAGCTAAACCAAAGTGTGAAGTAATAATTCTAGCTTTTCTGACCTGAAAATAGCACACGACATGTTATTCACCACGAGTATAAATCTGGCAACATCCCGAAGTGTACGAGGACGAAATTCAGGAGTGGATAGAGTATGCAACGGGAAAACGAATCATGATCGGCAGTAGTAATGTACGCTCGTATGGCAAATTTCCTGGCTTCTGATTGGTCGAGTGACGTCATGACCGGAAGTGGAATGGGAAACCGCTGACCAGGTGGAAAAAGGGATCGCGGGCTCATGGAACCGGAAGTGACTTGTTTTGGAAGGGGAAACCGCTGACCAGTGAGGAAAAAAAGGGATCGCGGGCTCATGCAACCGGAAGTCACGTGATTTGGAAGGGGAAACCGCTGACGAGTAGGAAAAATCGATCGTGGGCTCAGGGTGAAGTAAAACCGCTGAGAAAACGCGGGCTCAAAGTCCAAAGTCCAATTTTTGGAACGGGGGTAGGTATAAAAGGGTAAACCCTGGGTGAGGGAGTAATCACGATGAGTTTTTACATTACCCTGATCAGTGATCAAGCACAAGGCAATGGACAAAAATTTACGGCTCGACTTCCTCGTTCCTATTATTTGGTAGAAGATGATTGGGAAGCGGCGTTGGTTCATATCTCCCACCCGGGGTTTAATCAACAATGGGGAGATCAAACCAAACAGAATTGGACGCAAGAAGATAGTAAAAAACATTGGATGAAAACCGATGTGAGATACATACCAAAACGTGCGGAGGGAACGGCTCCCATTCAAGTGACCAAACAAATCCATTTACCCCCAGGGTATTACCACAATTTGAAAGAAGCATGGATTGCCATCGCGTACGAAATGGAAAAACAACACATGGACGTCATGATGGATATAACCAAAATGGACGTGGACGATCAAGCGAAACGACAACAACTCGCGGCTCTCAATCTGGCTCAACCGTACGTGAAAATCACCAATACAAGCATCGCCCCCGAATTAGATTCGTTGTATGTACTCATACCGACCAACATGCAATTTGAAATGGAATGGAAATTCGCTGGACTGATGGGACTGGTGAAAGATGGTACACCAAGTGAACGCGTGGTCCAAGAAAAAAATTATCTGGTAAAAAATATTGTGGATTACGACGATCGCCACAAATGGGAAACAACCATCGGTCCTGTCAACAAATATCCACCGCATGGCATTGTATCCGTCAGCTTTACCCACCCCGATTTCAATTATTATTTGTTCTTGGGACCGAATCTTAGTCGACAACTATTTCCCAGTACGCAAACGGTCAAACCGCAACAAGGGCAGCAACAATTGATGATTTACACGGATCTGGTGTCCCAGAGCATTGTGGGAAATCAAGAGAAAGAATTTTTACGTACCTTGGATGCCGGCAATACCGATCATCAATTTGATACCACGCAACGGATGTATTTTCCTCTTGGCAAAACCATCTTTGACAGCATTGCCATGGATATTCAAACAGCGGATGGACAACCGGCTCCGTTTAAACAAGGCAGAACTATCATGACCCTTGAACTGTCCAGAAAAAGTCAACGATTTATGTAGAGAATGAATAAAGATCACAACAAAGTGTCATGCAACATCTTTTATTGATCCTTGGTATTGACAACAAGTAGAAAAAAATCCAAACATGGGTTTTTTACGAGAAGCTGATACAGGTTTTCATGCGTCCAATGGCAAGGCTTTTGGTGCGACCCAGAAAGTAGAGGGTTTTGCGGTGAGGCTCATAGGGATCTCGGAGTTCTCCCCAGAATCCTTCCAGGGCGTGGTCATTGTCATAACAAATGCCATACCATATAGGATTGTTTTTCCAATCGTCCTTGACATGCTGGACAAACTCCGGGTCTTCTTTCCAGTCTTCATGGAGGACTTCAATGACGGTAAGAGGAACATGGCAGGTAGAGCATAGGTGGGTCTGGCGGTTCTGTTGGTTGGCACAGGCGACATGACAAGGTTGATCACAGCACCTCAACGTGGTATAATTGGCGAGAGGTGTCAAACAGATCACACATGGGTTGGTTCGAGCCATCAGGCGAAAGGATCAAAGAGTGGATTGATCAAGAGTTGAAACTCGGTGGAGGTGATGATCCCTTCTTTTCGGAGTCGGCACAGTTCGTGAAAAGTGAGCTTGTAACGTAAAGGTTGGACCAGGTCAAGGATTTGTTTTTGGATCTCTCCCAAACGTTGTAGGATTTGCACGGCTTCAGGACTAATCTTGTCAGGACGGATCTTGTCGGCTTGAGGCTTGGCTTTGTCGCCCATTCACCACTGGTAGAAGTGTTTCAAAGTTAATAAACACAATTCGTTCCGACTGAGATGTTTTTGACTATGAAGTCGAAGCAGTTCAAAATAAGAAGCTTTGAAGCGGATCTCTTCCAAATCTTTTTCGAGTCGAGACAACAAGGCTCGTAGACGATCAATCACTTGTTGGGCTTCTGGACTGAGGACTGGATCATCCATGAGTGTGAAAGATGGAATGGGACAGGGGGTTTTTTATAGAGAAACAAAAGGGTCACGTGGGAGGGAAGGGGCCAATGAGAGAAAGACCCATCATGCTTTGAGAGGGGAAGAGGTGGGGGGACCCCCCTCCCCCCTCCTTAGATAGCCCATGGTGCATTGCGCGAATCAGGGTATATAAGTCAAGCGAGGCCACAGGGCGTCACTCCTAGCTTTGAGCCGGTCCTGAGTGACTTATGTCTGTTGAGCCAAGAAATGTCCGAAACAAGAAAGTCCTTGGGCTCGTTAGCCAGTACTGTGAACGTGGGGGGACCAGAGGTGTTGCGAAGGAGGGTACCAGCAGAGAGAACAGGAGTGGAACGCCAGACAAGCCTTATGCGGGAGAGACGGCAGGAAACCTGGCGTCCTTTAACCCGACAGCGCATGGCCGCCTTTTTTGAACTCTTTTTGCGTTGTATGGTCTGGACGGAGAATGGGGAGCGAGAGGGCAGGCCACATCCGGAGATCATAGAAGCCTTACTGCGAGCCCTGGTTAACAAGGTCATTCCTTGGGTGGACCAGCACCGCATTCGGTCGCGGTTTGAATGTCGGTGGCCGATGTCCCTCGACCATTTTAAAGAGGTCGATAACGACTTGGAACTTTATTTGCCAAGGATACATAGGGGCCACGCATGGCAGAGAATTCGTGTGTATTTTGGGGAGATGGAGCGGGGGCGGGAGCAGCGGCGGGAGGAGGAGCAAGAGAGGAGGCAGAGGGAAGCGAGGCTTAACCAAGCGCGGAGAGTGCTGCAACTGTAAATAGACTTGAACATTTTTTATTCCTGTTGAGTTTATTGTGAGTCAAGGCTACTGTGCGTCAAGAGACATTTATTTATGACCATAGTGCAAACTCAGTGATGTCAGTTTTTTAAAATTTTTTAATTAAAAGAGTTGATGTTTTTTACAAAGGGTGGTCTGTGTTCTTTGCCACGCGGGGTGGGGCGCTCCTATTTACAATTGAAAAAAGCTATCTACAGTTTTGAAAAAATAAAAAGAAAAGCTATGTACAATTGGAAAAAATAAAAACTAAAAAAATTAAAAAAGAAAGCTATGTACAGATTGAAAAATGAAAACTAAAAAATCACAAATGAAAGTCTTCCAGTTCCATGCGTAATTGATCAATGTTCTCGGGTAGACAGAACGTGCGATTGAATAAGGCTTGAATTTCGGCTCGGGTTTTCGCGTCCACATCCCGGGATCCCACGATAGCACTGCTTTGATGAAGGGTGGGCTTTTTAGGTCCCCAAGGGACAAATTGACTGCCAGTCACCAGGGTGGCGGCATTCTCATTGACTTGGTAGTAATGGTCCGAGCGGTACCATGATTGACTGGGTATGTCAAACAGGTAGACGGGTTTGCCTTGATCCATAGCCAATTGCACCGTCCAACCAGTGCCTCCTTTCACGCGTTTATGATCCGGTTCCAAGATGCCAAAGGCATAGATCGTATGGGCTTTTTTGGCAATTTGATAATTGCGTTGCAGCAATTGCAGGGTGTAAAAATGACTGGGCATTTGTTTGCCTAGTTTCTCAGCCGCCTGGTGAAGATGGGGGTTGGCCAACATCAGGACTTCCACCGTAGAAGGGGTGATGAAAGTGGCTCGAGGATGGTTCGGGGGGACCAGGACTTCTAGCTGCATCCCAAAGTGTTTGGCATGTTCTTCCACGAGGGCATCCGTACCTTTGGCTCCCCCGGTGTACACCACATGGCCATGACCAATCTGCAGTTCCAAAGCATCCACATCGTGTTCTCCGATCATGTCAATGTCTGGGGGCATGGCTTTGAGAATGAAGATCTAGAGACCAAGGGAGCTCCTTAAATAGGGACAATGGACCAATGGGAAGACAAGAGGACCTTCGTTGGATAGGGGAAAGCTGACCAATGGGAAGATAACAAGTCCTTATATGGGTAGGATAAGCTGACCAATGACAGGCAAGGGCCTAACGTATAAAAAGGCATGGGCAGTGGGGTGAAATCAACCTTGAGCACGATGTCTGTCGATCGGAAGAGAAAGCCAAGCGTACACCCTGCGGGGAAGAAGAAGAAGAAGAGCATTCAACATATGACGCCCGTGGACTGTGATCCTGTGGTATGCGACGTGGTGGAAGACACCCGAGCTGCCGTGGAAGACATGATGAAAGAATTGAATGATATGGTGTCCCCCCAGACATCCCCATCTGAATACATGGTGACGTATGCCGAAGATCCTCCTCCCAGTTCGGTGGACACTATGGTATGCCCTTGCCATGAGGTGCGTTTGGAGGCCCGAGAATCTCAAAAGGGATGGAAGTATGTGAAATGTCCCATGCAACCGTGTTTGCTGTTTTGTGGACAAGATCAAGTTCTGGAGTATATGAAAGCCGTGTATAGTTAACCTCATGTAGAAGTGTTGGACATGTGGGGTGGTTTGCAATGCTTTTGCCGTGAACCCGCTACGCTTCAACAGAGTCATTCGACCCAGAACCCCGATCGCTTGTTTCTGACTTGTTCCAAGAAAACGTGTGGCTTCTTCCGGTGGGCCGATCAACCCTTGGGTCCCAAGTACTGGACGTGGTTTCATGACAACCCTCCCAAAAAAGCCGACCAACAAGCTGAACCACCCACCCGTGATGCTCAAGGATATCCCAAGAGGGGCTATGACATCCCTGGCCCGCCAGTCCAAAGCCAAGAGGATCGGCCCTTGACAGAGTATGAGAAACAATTGTTACGAGAAATTCAAGAGCTCAAGAACCGTCAAGAAATGATGGTAGCCCCGGCTCCACCACCCCCCAAGTACAGTGACAGTGTTGAGAACTGGCAGAAAGGTCTAGAGACCATCAGCTGTGGCCGTCTAGGTCTCTTTTAAATGAGAGAACGAATAAAAATGTTTTTATTTAGTCCATGGAGTCTGTGTGTGATGCGTGGGAGTCTATCTTGTCCCTGGGGCAATGGCAATGTCATCAAACCCTTTGTCAAGTCTTATATGATCATCAACCCGGGTCCCAAATCCCCATACCCCCATGTCCCGAGGACACGCATCCTCTTCACCTCTTTGAAGAAACCCATGTGGACCGCAACCTGTATCGATGGGTGGTGTTTGTCTTATGGTTAAAAGCTCACCCAGAGGCATGGCGATGGTATCGAATCATTCAAAAGGCGCATCCCCACACGGTCCCCACCATATCGACCTTATGGGGTGAATGCCAAAAAGTATGGCCCCTCGAAAGAGAACCCAACGCTGGAGTTCGTCGTCATCATGGTTGAAGAAAACCAAGGTTTCGTCAACGAAGAAGAAGGCCAATGTCTCGCAACAATGGTTAAACCGTTACCATGATCCTCGTGCCCCGGGGAGTTTAGGTGGGGTGCAACGATTTGCTAAAGCCCAGGGTCTCCCTTTGAAAAAAGCCCAACGGGTGTTGGAACAGGATGTGGGTTACACCTTGCATAAACCTCGACGTCGTCGTTTTGCTACCTTACCCGTGATCGTAGGGGGGTTGGATGATCAATGGGCCGCGGATTTAGTGGAAGTGCAACGTTTGGCCAAACATAATCGGGGTATACGCTACTTGTTGACCGTCGTGGATGTGTTGTCCAAGTACGCGTGGGTCGAACCGTTGAAAACCAAAACCGGCGTGGCCCTCGTGAAAGCCTTTGAGAAGATTGTGAGACAAGGAGGACGTCACCCGAATCGATTGCAAACGGATCGAGGGAAAGAATTTTATAATCGGACCTTTCAACGATGGGTCGACGAGCAAGACATTCAACATTTTTCGACCGAAGGGGATGCCAAAGCCAGTGTCGTGGAACGATTTAACCGCACCTTGAAAGAACGGTTGTACCGTTATTTGACCGCGGCCAACACGTTGAAATTTGACGATGTCTTACCCGAGTTGGTGCAAGGGTATAATGCCACCCGTCATCGAAGTATTGGTATGCCCCCCGAAAACGTGACGTGGGACAACGAAGAAGCCGTGTGGAAACGATTGTACAGCAAACGATTGAAAGGCTACAAAAAACCCCTATTGAAGGTGGGGGATCATGTCCGTCTCAATACGATTCATCGTACCTTTGAAAAAGGGTATTTACCCGGTTGGACCGAAGAAGTGTTTGTGGTGCATCGTGTGGTCCCTGGCCCTGTCCCCACGTATAAGATTCGCGAATGGGATGAGACCCCCGTCCAAGGCACGTTTTATGAAGAGGATTTACAAAAAGTCCATGTGTCCGAGGTGTTTCGGATCGAGAAGGTACTTAAGCGACAAAAAGGTCGTTGGTTGGTCAAGTGGAAAGGGTGGCCCGACAAGTACAATAGTTGGATTGCTCGTGGAGACGTGACATCCCTTCGACCCCGCAAACGACGACGACGCCGCTAAAACAATGACATTGGTACCCAACTCTTCGTTTTACGTGACGTTGATGAGTCATGCGAGTACCAAAGAGTTCCCTGGGAACAAGAGTCATCATTTCAGAAACCGATTGCCTAAACCCATCCGATTTGTGGGACGAGGATGGATGGTGGGTATGGTGAGTTTATCCTTACCCACCATTCCCGTGATAGCGGAAGAAGGAGGCGTGGGTGATTCCCATCCTCTGTTGTACGTACGATGGCACGAACGGGTGTATGCCCAAGACGATCAAGGCAACGATCGATGGTGGCATCAACGTCGCGAACTCACTGTCTACGGTCGAGATATGAGAAAGGAATTGGCCTCGTCGACGGGATCACACTTTTTTCATCAACTGGTGTACCGTTACGAGCAAAGCCGTGCCAAACAAACCGAACCCAAAAACAGATGGACCGAGGACAATGGCGTCAAATTATACCCGACGTTTGAATGGACCTCCGAAGGGGATTTGTTATTGAATACCACCAATGTGGATTACAAACGACAAGTAGCGCACGTGTCATGGGGCAGATCCTTGGCCCTGAGAATGGGATGGATTGAACAAGTGTCCCCCGGCCAGTATCGATTAGGTCCGAATCTCTTGCAAGAATTTCAAGGCATTTCCACCATTCCCACCCCGACGGATATCCGCGATGCTGCCAACAAGCCCATCTTTTGGAAAGTGGAGGGGGATTATCTGAAATTGAGTCTATCGTGCCCTTGGCGGTTTGTGAATGTGAACCAGACCTTTCGTCCCTCGTTGGAATTTCCCTCGACGCGTCCTTTGCACGTGTATTGTGATGTAGGGACCAGCAGCATGGTAGGGGGTCGCATCACCGATCTCTTACGAGAAATCAAGTACCAGCCACAAAACACCACGCACTTTGAACCTCGACATATTCAATATGTCCCAGTACGCAATGAAGTGGTGGAAATCGTGGAAACCCAGATGGCCGAAACCAATGGGGATCTGGTGAAATTTGGCGAAGGACATACCCTCCTGACCCTCCACTTTAAAAGGGAAGTGGTGGTGTGAAGAAGAAAGACAACATGTCGTTCTACGTGACGTTACCCAGTCATGCCAACCGACGTGAATTTCCCAACAACCAAGCCAATTCCTTCAAGATTCGTTTACCTCAACCGTTACGGTTACAAGGAGGTGGATGGCAAGTGGGGTTGAGTGCCATTTCCTTACCGGATACGCACGTCAATTTGTACGAGTTGGTGCAAAAAGATGGGTACATCCTATCGACGACCTGGGACCAAACCTACCCCAAACCGGGTGGAAAAGACGGGGAAACGGTCGGGCGAAGAGACAGCGCGCAAACCCTCATCAACGACATTCAACATTTGGATTGGGTGGTGGATGGCGTGAGTTTCATGAAAGCCGCCATTGCTCACTTGGAACAACGACGCAAGGAAACGGCCATTCAAGGAGGTCGGTTTACCAATGATCAAGGCAAACACAGATACGTCAAGTTCAAGTGGGAAGGCGACGATCTCATCATTGACAACACCAATGTCTGTCATTGCAAAACCGACACGCCAGCCCTGTACATCTACACCAAGTTGGCTGTCAAGATGGGATGGTTACGTAAAATTAGCAGTGGGTTGATTTTGGGTCCAAACTTACAACAAGAATTCATGGGGGATCAAATCCCCAACATGACAAAACCCGTTGACAACGATTGGAACGATGTGGACGACGATCAGCACAACCCGGTCTTTTGGACGGTGCGTTCATTTTCACCGGATCATTTACGATTGAGTATGAGTTGTGGGTGGCGTTTCACCAACTTGAATGTGGCGTTTCGTTCAGTGGTGGGTGAACCCTCGCGATCGTTGCACGTGTACTCGGACGTGGCAGGCAGTATGATGGTCGGCAATCGCGTGACCGATTTGTTGCGAGAAATCCATTACAAGCGGGAAGGCAGAGGCACCATGTACTTTGAACCGTTGCACATTCATTACCTACCGCTTCGTAATGAAGTGGTGGAAATCATTCAAATGCAAGTCACCGAAACGTTTGGCACCGAGGATAAGTTGGTCAGGTTTGGCAAAGGCAACACCCTGGTCACCTTGCACTTCAAAAAGGCATAAAAAGGGAAAAAGGGGATGGTCCATCAAAGATGCCAAAGACAAGAGCACGTCGAAGAAGAAGAAGGCAACGAGGCGGTCTCTTGCCTCTGGCCGCTCTCGTGCCAGCCTTGATGGCCGTGGGGAAAGCTGCCGCGTTGGGAGCAGTGGGTGGTGCGGCGGGTTACGGTGGCAAAAAAGCCATCGAAGCAGCGACCACTCGGAAGAAAAAGAAAGGCCGATGACGGTATAAAAAGACAAACGGGGTGACGTGAAGCATAGACCTTGGTGAAAGAGCAAAGAAGACAACCATGCGAGGGGGAAGTTTGACACGATTTCGGACAGACGAGTGGTATGATCAACATGGCAGTGGGTTGATGAGGGAGGTCATGCGTGGTGGGTTCCAAGGCCTTAAAAGCACGCGAAATCCTTTAAAACTGCCTAGTAATATCAAGAGAGGATTGAATGCAGGGTTAACACGCGGTGTTAAACGCAAAGCCGAACAAGTCATCAAAAAAGAAATTACCAAACAAGCCAAGAAAGCCTTGAATCAGAAGAACGTGAAAGACGCTGTGCGTGTGGCCAGTGCTTTGTTTCCCAAGCAAGTCAAACGTGCGCGAGATATTTTGGGAGTGTAATGGATCCCGTGCATTCACGACCTCGACGAATTCGTAGTAATCGAGGGTTGTCTCAATGGGGAGGACTGTATCCGTTTTGGAAACTCAGGAGAGGACAACGTGGTGGCTGGTTGAGTGCCGAGGTGATGAGAGTCCCCGGGTTTGATTTGAGACAACGTTTAGCACGACGACGCTATAAAAACCCCTCACGACGACGACGGGGTACCACTACTCGACGACGACGCCGCCGCTAAAATGACCGAAGCTGCCCCAGCGCATCCGCGTTCCGAAGGGACCGTCAACCCTGCGTTACGGATTTTCAAGGTGCCACCCACCGACATTAGCATCAATGCCTATCGCATGGTCACCATTCAACCCACTACCACGGGTATCAATCCCATGGAATTCATCATTCCAGGGTTGGACGATTTTGTGGATTTGGGACGCAGTTACTTTACCATGGAATTGAGTTTGAAAAAGGACGATGCCGGGAACTTGGTGGCCAATCAGAAATTGTGGCCCGTCAATAATTTGGCCCATTCCATCATCAAACAAATTGACTTGCAGTTGAATGGCACGTTGATCAGTCCACAATCCGACACGTATCATTACAAAGCTTACCTAGAAACCTTGCTGAATTATGATCGAGAAGATGGCAAGACCGTGTTAGGACCCCAAGGATGGTTCAATCAAGTGGATTTCCCACCCCAATGGACCAACAACAATACCAACAGTGCTACACCGCATCAAAATTGGCGTGATCTCAGTGCCAATCACAAAGGGGCGTTGGCTGCGATGGTAGCTGAAGTGGAAAAGTATGCTGGAGGTGTCACCCACAGTCTAGTGTTTACCCCGCACTTGGAAGTGTTTCACACTGGCAAACTGTTGGTGCCTGGCATCGAAATCAAGATGAAATTTCATTTCAATGGCCCCAGCCTGTTTTTGAATGGAGTGGCTCTAGCTGGCCGATTGATGGAGGGGGATGTGAAACTACGGTTTCATCTCTGTCAACTGCGTTTGAATGACGCCATCTACCAGAGTATATCTAGCAAAAGACACAATGAAGGCCAAGTGGCGGCTTACCCGACCGTCCGCAGTGAAATCCGGACCTTTAGCATGCAAAACAACCTGGTCCGCTTTGATATCCCGAACCTGTTTCAAAACAGAATACCTGACCGATTGATTGTGGGATTGTTGGACAGCCGTGCCTTCAATGGAGATGTGACCCGAGATCCGTTCTGTTTCCAGAAATTTGGTCTGACCTCCATTCGACAGATTGTGAAAGGAGAAGAGTACCCTTATGAAACCCTCCAGTTAGTGCATGACAATGGCACCCGAGATAATCTAGGCTACTTCCGTTTTCTGCAAGCCAGTGGTGCCTGGTGTAAAAAGAAAGGCAACATGGTAGAACTGCTGGATTGGGGCCAAGCTAAAAATTGTACCTTGTACATGTTTGACAATGTGGCCAATGGATGTGCTGACAGTCAAAACCTCAACCCCAAGCAAACGGGCGATTTACAACTGGTGTTGGAATTTGGAGCTGCCCCCGGTGTCAATATAACCGTACTCGTGTATGGAGAATTTGAGAACTTGCTGGAGATTGACAGGAACGGAGCCGTGTTGTATAACATTTACCAGCACTGATGGAACATGTGGCCTTGAATAATGTACAGTTGGATTATTTAGCCCGAGACGACCCCCAATTGAACCCTGTCTTTTACGGGACAGTGGCCTGTGATCGTTTACCCAAGACTCCTGTCAAGACCCAACCCCAAGGGTACATTGTGAATACAGACCCACACGATCAACCGGGACAACATTGGTTAGCGGTGTGGACCGATAGAAACGTGTGTGAAGTCCTGGACAGTTATGCTTTGCCATTGGATACGTACGTGCAAGCTACCCCGTTACGAGATTGGATTGTCCAACATTGGAAATATGTGGTGACCAATGGCAAGTCCCTCCAAGCCATTTCAAGCAAGAGTTGTGGTGATTACGCCTTGTTGTATTTGAAAGCCAAAGCCCGTGGACGAACCTTGCAAGCGTTTTTAAATGAGTTTTCGGATCATGATTATGTCAGTAATGACCATCAAGCCGGTCAACGCCTTCAACAATTGATTGTAGGTCAAGAAGCCAGATGGTATCAACTCTGTTGTCATCCGTATCATCAATGTAATGCTTAAATAAAATATGTTGGAAAAAAGTGGTGTCGGAGTCGTAGCTCAGTGGGTAGAGCCTTTGGACTTGATCCAGGATAGCGATTGGGTCGTGCGTGGGTTCGAGTCCCACCGGCTCCAATAAAAAGGTGCCTTTTTTTTTCTAAGGGTAGTTCGTCATCATCATGCAAACGGGGAAACCGTTTCGTTTTCATACTCCTTCCTCTATCTTGGTGGTGGGTCCTTCGGGATGTGGTAAAACCGTGTTTACGGAAAAACTCTTGGTAGACAACCCGGATTTGTTTGAAACCCCACCGACCCAATTGCATTATTGTTATGGGGCCTGGCAAGATCGATTTCGAAGCATGCAAGATCAAGGGGTGGTGTTTCACGAAGGGATTCCCGATCATGAGGCGTTGGTCCAATGGTTTCCTGAAGGACATGGGGTCCTGGTGTTGGATGATTTAATGGATGAAGGGAGTCACGATAAACGCGTGTTGGATTTATTCACCAAACATTCACATCATCAAGGGGTGACCGTCCTATACTTGTGCCAAGACATGTTTCCCGTGGGTCGCTATGCTAAAAGTATTTCCCGCAATGCCCATTACATCGTGGCGTTCAAGAACCCCCGAGATCAATTAGGGGTACGCAATGTCATGCTTCAATCGTTTCCGACCACCTGGAAAGACACATTGGAGACGTTTCATCAAGCCACCACACGACCGTATGGGTATTTGGTGTTGGATTTACATCCCGCCTCGTCCGATCAACAACGTTTGTTGAGTCACCTGTTAAAAGACGAAGGATGGACTCGCACCTATCAAAAACGACTATAAAGGGAGCCCCTTGGAACAGGAAAATAAGCGAGCAACCATGGCGGATGATGATGATGACCGTCAACCTCCGCAATCGTACGATACCGTGGCCCCGGCCGGGGTGGGGGCGGCCAGCGGCAATCAAATGTCCCCAAGCGCCTGGCAAGATTTGTATTTCACAGGAGACCAAGGCCTTCTCGACGTCGCCATGGAGGAAATGCATCCTGATCCCCTCTGGGAGTTTATGGAGTCCCTCCCCCCTATGGGTAGAGATGGTTCGCCCGCTGCACAGGCCTCTTCCCCTGCTGGGGTAGGAAGTGCAGGAAGTCAATCATTCCGTAGCCCCCAGACCACCCCACCGTCTTCCGTGGACAGTCCACGTACTTGGGGAAGCGCACGCGTGTCACCCGATCCACGAAGAAGAACTGTAGCGGGTGCTCGAACAGCAGCGGGTGCAGGGGGTGATGGAAATGGACGTGGGGGACGTCGTGGTCCTAGGACTAGAGGTGGTGGACGTGGTGGTGCTGGTGGTGCTGGTGGTGGAGGAGGAGGAGGTGCTGGGGGTGCTGGTGGAGGTGCTGGTGGTGCTGGTGGTGGTGCTGGTGGTGGTGCTGGGGGTGCTGGTGGAGGAGGTGGAGGAGGTGGTGGAGGAGGTGGTGGTGGCGGTGGTGGTGGTGGTCGTCGTGGTGGACGACGTGGTGGCCGACGCGGACGACGACGACGACTTTTCCCCGGTACACCTAGGACACCTTCCTCCAGTCCCTCCACTCCTCGAGGATCTCGGACTCCACCCCCTCGTACCTTGCGTCAAGCGGATTTACAACGACGTTTACGTATGCTGTTACAAGATCAAGAACAGTTGGCCCAAGGACGTGAAATTGCTAATGTCACCATGACCAATAGCATTGTCACCAGTTATAAACAAGGAGGAGCACCGAGCGTACAAACGTCTTCGTCCCGTGTTTCGCCGTGAGGATGAAAACCGTCGTGTCGTTATTGAATGGATCGAAACAGCATGGACTTCCCTTCCCCCCGGAATTATTACAACGCATGGATTCCTTGTATGCTTTTTATCATCAACAATGGTGGTGTTATCGAAAAATGTTGAATCATTACAAGTGGATGAATGCCTTGTTCAATGGCATGGCCTTACTCCTGATGGCTGCCGGCATGATTGCGGGTCCGCTATTGGAAAACAGTACATTGGTAGCGTGTTTGGCCGCCGTAGGCACCGTGGTCAAAGGATGGAATGATTTTAAACAATACCGATTTAAAGTGACCATGAGTCGGTTTGCGTTTACCACTTATGCCAAAGCCTTGACCGAATTGAAAACCCATGTGCGGGGTATTCCCTTGGAGGATCTGGAACGATTTTTAATCAAGATGCAAACCTTGGATGATACCATTGTGGATTTCACCCCTCCATTACCCAAACGATGTGTACAAGATTACCATGGTCATTTTGTGTACCAACCCTTGGAAGCCCTATGCTATGTGGATGGATGTCCTCGTCCCTTGAGACCCAAAGATTATTGGATCCATAAAAAGCCGCTCCCTCCTAGTCCCACACTCTTAGAACCATGGCCGTCCAACGACGACGACGACGACGCAGAAAAAGGAAACAAAGAGGAGGGGCTTTAATGCGTCGCAAACCCCGTTTGGTGGATAAAATTGCCCATGGCATGAGTATGTTTCTATCAGGTCCCGCCCCTGGGTTTGGACTGGCTTTAGGCAAATTAGGCGGGCAAGCCTTGAAAGGCATTACCGATAATGTACAACATTACCGTCGACAACGAGGTGGGGGTTGGTGGCAAGATTTCAAACGCAATACCCGTCAAGGCTATAAAGAGTCGCGAGATGCCATCAAACAAAACAAAGCCCTGCAACGTCTATTGACGGGTCGACCATGGTGAGGAGGAGAAGACGCCGTCGTCAACGAGGCGGTTTTTTAAATCTATTGGTGCCTGCCATGGTAGGATTGGGGAAAGCCGTGGCCTTGGAAACGGATAAACGTATAAAACGCACGATTCAAAAAGCCAATCAACGGTATCGTCGTCGTCACCGATAAAGGATGCAACGTCTTCGACGTCAATTACCGTTTTTACGGTCCATGTTACAAGAAGCCAATGGTTCCAAACGTCAAGAGTTGTTACAACATGCCAATGCCGATCAAATCAATGCTGTGAGTGAACTGGTCTTGAACTTTTTAAAAAACAAGATTCCTGTGACCCCACCCATGCTGGCTAAACTTCAACCCTATAAAAAGGTACTACGTGATTTGGGACGTCGTCGACATTCCGTGAAAAAACGTCGTCAGTGGTTAGTCCGACAAAAAGGACAAGGGTTGTTTCAAGGACTTCACGAGGTGTTATGTCAATGTGTTCGTTAACGTATCAAGACACGGAAGCATAAATATCACCTGTTGTGACAGCTGTCGTGCATTGGGAAGACCATGGACGAGGTCTACATGATTCCCC
The DNA here is from genome assembly GCA_964030785.1 of Siderastrea siderea. Classification (NCBI taxonomy): domain Eukaryota; kingdom Metazoa; phylum Cnidaria; class Anthozoa; order Scleractinia; family Rhizangiidae; genus Siderastrea; species Siderastrea siderea. The sequence goes on from OZ034979.1 coordinate 33,318,050, forward strand.
AAAAGGACTTGGAACAACTCATTCAATATTACAAAGGAGAACTCACCGAAAATGCCTTGTTGAACAAAGCCGCGACGCTCGCCGCCCAAAAACATGTGTTATTAGCCAATCCCCAATTACCTCCAGCCCTGGTTAATGCTCAAACCAAACCGTTGAGTCAAGAATTAATCAAGTTAACCAAACGCATTCGTCAATTTCCTGGCGGGGTGGGGGTTGGTGCCCCGGGTGCCCCGGGTGGTCCACCAGGTGAAGAAGAAGAAGAAGCCGGGGATTTGGTAACGGGGCCCGTCGAACAATGGTTGAAGCGCATGATAAAAGGAGGTCCGTCGGCTCCCAAACCCACCATTACCCCTGCTACCAGGGAAGGCGCGAGAGAACAGAGACCTTCTACCAGTCGAGGAGAAGAGAGACCTTCTAGCAGTCGAGGGGATAGCCGGACGCGTTTACAAGTCATTCGAGAACAGCGCAAGGCCTTGGAAAAAAAGTTAGCTGAGAGTGGTAAAGGCAAAGGCAAAGGCAAAGGCAAAGGCGTCTCCCGTGAAGTGCAACGATTAAAACCCTTACCCGGTTGGGAAGATTGGACCAAAACCAAGCAGCCCCGACGGAGACGTTTGCAATACGACAGTGAATAAAACATGCCCACCAAGAGGAGGAGGAGGGGTATCAAACGGAAACGCCCCCAACGAGGAGGGGCCTTGGATGTACAAAAATGGATTGCGAAAACCGGCAAAGAATTTCATTGGCCCGGTTATCAGTACATGGGCCCTGGCACCCATTTGGCTAAACGTCTGAAACGGGGGGATCCCGGGATCAATCGCTTGGACCAAATTGCTAAGCAACACGACATTGATTACAGCCGTGCCAAGAATTTGCAAGATAAATGGAAAGCCGATACCAAGATGATCCAAGCCATTGATCGATTACCCGGCAAGAAAAACAAGACGGAACGGGTGGTCAAGAAAATCATGCAAGCCAAGAAACGTTTAAAATTGTAAAATTTAATGACATGTTGAGTAAAAATAAACAATGAAAAATGTCTCATTGGTTCGTTGTACTGTCTCAAACAAAGATGTGGTATCAACCACATTTGGAGACCGACATAACCCATTGTGATGTAGACAAAATAATCCTGATAAAATAAAAACAATGTCACTGTCTCATTGGTTCATGAGTTGTCAAGTTCATTGTTCTGCCAAAAATACTGAGACGATTTTTTCTGCCAAATACGGAGACGATTCAATGTTCTGCCAAATACTGAGACGAGGGATTAAGACACCAAATCATACATCAAATCCACGCCCTCGTCGGATGACATGTCATGAACGAGGTCTTCAGGGGGCAGCAATGCCTCCACATCAAAATCCTCGACATCGTTCATGACCTGCTGCCAATCATCGGGTGACATGTCTTTCAATAAGTCCTCCAAAAACGAAAGGTTCTCCCAATCAGGGGGGTCCACGACTTGCACGCCCCCCGAATCCAAATCAATGAGAGTATGAGAGTCCGCGGGAGGTCCGTTTGTATTCACAGATTCCAGCGTCACAGGACCAGATTTCAAATAATCCGTCAGGGGGATGGTTAGTGTCAAAGGTCCTAAGGCCTTCAATTTCTCTCGAGTTCTCTTTTTCTCCACCAGGCGGGCTCGACGACACCTCTCTTTCTCCCTCAACAGCTCTCGATGGGTCTCCCGATATTGTTGCTCATACGCCAAAAGCTGTTCCCGATGGTTTTCCCGGTAGCGCTTTCGCCTCTCCGTCACTTGGGCTCGATGTTTTTCCCGGTAGCGCTTCTCGTACTCCAGCAAGCGGTCTCGATTCCTTTCCCGGTAACGCTTGTGGGCCTCCGCCACGCGCTCTGGATACCTTGCCCTGTAGCGCTTGCAGGCAGCCGCCACCTGTTTACGACGTTTTTCCCGGTAACACTGCTTCGACACCGCGATGAACTCTCGATTGTTTTCTCGGCACTTTTTTCCACTGTCTGGGTTTTTGGCCCGGTACCGTTTACATTTGGCCCTTATTCGGAGTACCTTGCTCTGACGTTTCGCCAGAAACCGTTGTTGAGTGGCGGCTACTCGGTCGGGATGCCTGGCCCGGTACCTCGCTTGAGCGGTCAGTTGCTGCAGTTGTTTACGCTCAAGGTTGGGCAATTCGTAGTCCTCGTCGTCCTCGTCGTCGTCGGCGTCAACGTCGTCGTCGTCGGCGTCAACGTCGTCGTCGTCGTCGTGGGGGTCATAGTCATCGTCGTTGGTGTCGTCATCGTCCTCGTCGTCGCTTTGATGGTAGTTCACGGGGGGTCTGCGACGGTGCCTGCGGGACTGTCTTTCGCTGGACATGAGGCGATGGTGGCGGTGCTGGGGGAGGTGTGGCTGGCCGTTTAAACTGGTGCCTCCAGTAATTGCAACAATAATCCAGCCCCTCGATGAACCAGTCACAGGTCATTTGAGGGTAACACAGCTGATGATAGGAATGCGCCTCTTCTGCTCGGCGTTTCTGCGCCTCGACTTTCTCCGGCTCGAGTTCCTTCAAACGTTCAGCAAACTCAGAAAAGTTTTCCTCCTCCTCCAACTCCCTCTTCACTTTCTCTAAGATCTCCTCCACTTCTACATCTAACTCAAATTCTTCAAAGGCTTCCAATAGCTTCTCATGGCCAGAGTCCATTTTGAGATGACTCACCTCGAGGGTCGATCTGTTTTATAGTCTCTCATTCCTTCCCGTGATGCACCATGGACCCTAACTAGAGAGGGGGGAGGGGGGTCCCCCCACCTCGTCCCACCCCTCCCTAGGGCAGCCCCTCTCAGGGGGGGCACCCTGTTTAGTGATTGGCTCCTTCCCCTCCCACGTGACCTTTTGGTTCTCTATAAAAACAGAGCTCCAACCTCGAGTGAGTTCATCTGATCATGTCCTCTCACCAAGAAGACGAAGCGGGACCTAGTGGCATCGACGCCCATGAGATGATGTCATTGCTTGGACTAGAGATGTCCGATTCAGAGCCAGAAGAGACGACAGCGAATTCCCCTGATGACATGGCGGACAGTGATGAGATTTGTGAAGAGGCGTTGGATCGCTTTGAACGGCAACGTGCCTTTCAAACCCATCTCCTTCAACAAACTGGGGGAGGTTTGGATGCCAATACGGAGGGTGTCTTCGAGTTTGAACTCCAACCCTATGTCGATCGTTTGAGCAACCGTCTGGGAGTACGGGAACGTCATTTCAAGACCCAGTTACGCCAAAGGGGCAACTTGATTCCAGGTCAAAACATCACGCAAGCTCTCCAAGAGGGGTTACGTCGAGCCGTGAATCAAGTGTTGACCACCACCACACCTGCCCTCCACGATCAAGATCGCCTCTACTTCACTATCGCCTCCAACAGACTCCATAATAATTTTCAGGGCTGGGGATTACGAGCAGGAGAATGGCGTGAAGGCGGCGACCGTGTCGAGGCTTTGTTCCAACGTTTAGCCCAAGCCTTGAATAGCAATGAACAATTTGAAATGGACGACTCCTTTCAAGTCTCCATTACTCAAGTCCATCATGGCCCTCAAGGAACCGGCCGCCGACGCCAGATCAAACCCGGACACCAGCCTCTACGAAATTTAATAGGCCAGAAACGTTCCATTATCCCTATTCAAAACAGGGATGAACTCTGTTGTGCCAGAGCCCTCGTCACCGCCAAAGCCAGAGTGGACCAGCACCCAAAATACAACAGCATTCGACAAGGAACTCAGCTCCAGAGACGTCTCGCTTGGGACCTCCATGACGAGGCCAAGGTGCCCCTCGGCCCTTGTGGTTATGATGCCTTGACCCAATTCAGTACCACTCCTTCCCTGACCGGTTACCAGATCCTGTTGGTGGATGCCGACCGTTCTTATCATATCACGACCTTTGGTCCCCTTCAAGACAAACAACTCGTCCTGTTGCACGAGAAAGGCCATTATGATGTCATTACCCGTTTACCCGGATTTTTCGGGTCCAGTTATGTTTGTGCCCATTGTTGGAAACCCTATGACAATGAGGGACGTCATCGATGCAACAACAAACGTCATTGCAGGGCCTGTTGCCAAAAAGAGTGTCCTGATTTCCTAGAGGCGTACCCTCGAGGCCAGAAAGCCACTCAACGTTGTCAACAATGTCATCGGGACTTTTTTGGAGACACCTGTTTCCAAATGCATCTCGTCAAGGACCACGCGGGCAAACCCGTGACCAACCTAGACTCCTCCGTCTGCTTTCGGCGCCGTCGCTGTCCTAAATGTGGCAAGCAGGAAGTAGGATTAGACAAGATTGAAAAACATCAATGTGGGTATATTGATTGCCCCTCCTGTCATGAGTACGTGGACGGCGACACCCATCGTTGCTTTATTCAAATAGCCACTCAAGACAAGAAGAAAAGAAAGAGGAAACGGTCTGGAGGGCCTCGCGCCAAACGTAGGGCTAACGCAGATCTTCCAACCTTACAATCCAGCCAGATGGACGAGGAAATCGGCGACGACGACGACGGCATACCACCCTTGCATGTCTTCTTTGATATTGAAGCCATGCAACCCCAGGAACAACACATTGCGAATCTCGTCGTGGCCGAAACCGAAGACAACGACCAACCCATGTGTTTCCCTGGCAACCATTGCGTCCGAGATTTCCTGGAATGGTTGGATACCTTGACACTCAATGATACCCGTCAAGTCAATGTGTTGGCCCATAACTTCCAAGGGTACGATGGTTACTTTATCATTCATCAATACTATTTTGACAACCGGATCGTCCAACAACTCCGGAACGGGTGTAAACTCTTGCAAGTCCAACATGACCGTATCCGCTTCATCGACTCATTGAGTTTCTTCCAGATGCCTCTATCGGCGTTTCCCAAAACCTTTGGATTGACAGAACTCCGCAAAGGGTACTTCCCCCACGAGTTCAATCATCCAGATCATCAAAACTACGTAGGACCCATCCCAGCCCTCGATTACTACATGCCTGAAACCATGTCCCCCGAAGGCAAGCAAGCCTTGGAAACCTGGCATCAAAAGCAACGCGACCAAGTCTTTGACTTCAAGAAAGAACTGGTGGCCTACTGCAAATCCGATGTACGTCTCTTGAAACAAGGATGCTTGACATTCAAACGGTTGTTTGAAACGCTGACGGGCTTCAACCCCTTCGACCACATCACCATTGCCTCTGCCTGTAACCGCGATTTACGGATGAATCGCATGATCCCCAACAGTATTGCCAGTGAACCCGTTCGTGGTTGGAAGAACAATATCAACTACTCCAAGGTGGCCCTGGAATGGTTAACCTGGTGTACCCAACAACAACAGACCATTCAACATGCCCGTAATGCCGGCGAGTATCGCATCCCTGGCACTAACTTCCATGTCGACGGTTTCGATGGCAGTACCAACACCGTCTACGAATTTCACGGGTGTTTCTGGCATGGATGTCCTCGCTGTTTCCCCATTCGTCACGAAAGCCATCTACGTCACTATGATCGAACCATGCAAGATGTCTACGAGACCACCCAGCAAAGGATCCAACAATTTAGAGAGCTCGGATACCATGTCATAGAAATGTGGGAATGTGATTGGTCCCGTCTCAAAGACACTTCCTTGGACATCCGAACGTACCTGGGGACCCTTGACTTGACAGAACCTCTCAACCCCCGTGACGCTTTCTGCGGGGGTCGTACCAATGCCATGAAACTGTACCATCGCGTGACAGCCAGTCAACAAATACATTACATTGATGTGACCTCCTTGTACCCATGGGTGAACAAGACCTGTGTGTACCCCAAAGGACATCCTCGTTTCATCTTCAATCCGGGACACACCGACATCACCAAGTACTTTGGCCTCGTCAAATGCAAAGTCCTGCCGCCACGTCATCTCTACCAACCTGTCCTGCCTTACCGTCATGACTCCAAACTCCTTTTTCCTCTCTGTGCTGCCTGTGTCGAACAAGAGATGCCCAAACGACCATTAGACAGATGCGCAGAATGTGTGCACACCGACGAACAGCGAGCCCTGACTGGAACATGGTGTAGCCCGGAATTATCTAAAGCGGTGGACTTGGGGTACGAAATCCAGTACATCTATGAGGTCTGGCATTTTGACGAGACGTGTGAAGGACTCTTCAAAGACTACGTCAACACCTGGTTGAAAATTAAGCAAGAAGCCAGTGGGTGGCCATCCTGGGTCGGTGAGGACGAAACCAAACGCCAGCAATACCTTCGAGAGTACTTCGAACATGAAGGCATTCAATTGGAGTACGCCAAAATCGAACACAACCCAGGGCTGCGTACCCTCGCTAAAATGATGCTCAATTCCATGTGGGGCAAGTTTGGACAACGTCTGAACAAGACCCAAGTCCAAACGTTTGATGACCCTCAAGCCTTCCACCGTTTTCTAGATACCAGTAGTTTGGAGGTACGTCACGTATCCGTTATCAATGACCAATTAGTGGAGGTGCATTACCAGTACCAAGACGAAGACATCCCTGTTTCACCTAACCTCAACATCTTTGTAGCCTGTTTCACTACCTGTTGGGCCCGACTCCGGCTCTATGCAGCGTTGGAGAAGCTGGGGGAACGTGTCCTCTACTACGACACGGACTCCGTCATCTACTGGACAGACGAGAATCAAGCAACCCCGGTCTTGGGCGATTACCTGGGCGAGTTTACGAGTGAATTGGACCCTGACGATTTCATTGTGGAATTTGTCTCAGGGGGTCCCAAGAACTATGGGTACCAAACCCAGAATGGTCACGTCGAGTGCAAGGTGAGGGGGTTCCACCTTAACAGCGAAGGCAAAACCCAATTGAATTACAACATCATGCGTCAGAATGTCCTCGACGAAATCCAGAAGCCACTTCTGGGACCCCGCCAAAGTCAAATCGTCAAGACCTATCAAATTGTGCGCGATCCCCAACACTACCAACTATTCACCTTCCCCGAGTACAAACGTTACCAGCTGGTGTATGACAAGAGAGTCGTGGATCCACACACCTTCCAAACCCACCCTTATGGATACCAGTGAGAGACTTTCCTAAGAGTATACCAAGTCGTTACTGTTCCTTACCTCTTGGAGAGCTTGGACGATGTTTTGACCTCGATGAAGTCACCTTGACGTTCATCGCTGTCATCGTCATCTGTGGCTGTGGTTTGCATACTTCATTGCTAGGTGTAATGCACTTCGATCATGTCTTCATTGATCACAGTGACATGTCTTGCGACTATAATTGTGTCGTGCAGCTTGCTTGGTACGTCTTGACGACATGTGTTTTGCGTGGTCTTAAGGAGCGCTTTTTGTCCACCACGAAGGATCGTTTCTACATTGACACTCATCTCAACTCATCTTATCAAATGGAACACTTATCTTATCAAAAGGAATACTCATCAAAAGGAACACTCAACCCATATCAAAAGGAACACTCATCTTCAAAGGAATACTCATCAAAAGGAACACTCATATTATCAAAAGGAACCTTAAGGAATACTCATCAAAAGGAACACTCATCAAAAGGAACACTCATATTATCAAAAGGAACCTTAAGGAATACTCATCAAAAGGAACACTCATCATTAAATAGGAACACTCATATTATCAAAAGGAACCTTAAGGAATACTCATCAAACGATTACGTGAAATAGGAACACTCATATTAAAAAAGGAACTAATAGGATACATCCATTGGTTCAATTATGTGTTCATCCTCTTGAGCCATCAACTCCAATGTAATTGCCTAAGACAGGATCGCCTTGTCCATGAATTGCCCTGCTTTGATAAAGGTCAGAGTACCCTCTCACCTTCCTAACAACATGGGATTTCCACTATTTCATTCAATAGCCTCGAAAAGCGTCTCCTTCCTTATCGCCACGCTTCCCTTTGTGACATGGATTATTCTTCCGAATTAAAAATATTTCAACCTAAAAACTTTGAAGGACCACCCCCGTTCCAAAAATTGGACTTTGGACTTTGAGCCCGCGTTTTCTCAGCGGTTTTACTTCACCCTGAGCCCACGATCGATTTTTCCTACTCGTCAGCGGTTTCCCCTTCCAAATCACGTGACTTCCAGTTGCATGAGCCCGCGATCCCTTTTTTCCTCACTGGTCAGCGGTTTCCCCTTCCAAAACAAGTCACTTCCGGTTCCATGAGCCCACGATCCCTTTTTCCACCTGGTCAGCGGTTTGCCATTCCACTTCCGGTCATGACGTCACTCGACCAATCAGAAGCCAGGAAATTTGCCATACGAGCGTACATTACTACTATCGGCGTGCGATCAACCGATTCGTGAAGAAAATGGGTTTTACAAGAAGAAAGGTACGTATGACTAGCTGCATTTTTTTGGAAGGAACACTGCTAATTCTAATCACCTATCGCCTCCGGAATGAATTGAAAAAACAAAATAAAGCAGAAGCTAACAATGCGCTTGTAAAGTTTGTTGTTCTACGTTTCGAGAATGTATAAAACATATAACGCTGTGACATGATAGGGAAATTGTTATTTCTACAAACGGGAACGGGGAATCGAGGAAAATATTTAAGCTTACTTTCACGTTTACTTCTTCGTCATAACTCAAGACGATTGCCAAAGAACGTGATGAGGGAAACAGGACGATGTATTGTCGTAGGATCGCTGAATTTCACCGAGAACAGTTGCTATTTATAGATGAATCTGAGAAGTTCTGATTCCTCTATAAATAGCAACTGTTCTCGGTAAAATTTAGCGATGACCCACGACGATACATCGCCCTATTTCGCTTATCACGTTCTTTGGTAATCACAGTGAGCTATAACGAAGAAGTTATTAAACATGAGACTGTGCTAAAATATTTTCCTTGATATTTCCCCGTTCCCGCTTTAATTTTATAAATAACGATTTTTCAGATTTTTCTTGCTAGCATGTCACAGCGTTAACATTCACGTAGAACAATAAACGTTATAAAGCGCTTATGCTTTGTTTTTCATTCCATTCCTCGGGTGATCCATTCCTTGGGTGATAGGTGACTAGAATTGGCATCGTTTCTTGCAAAAACATTCCAACAAGTCCTACGTACGTTTCTTCAGCTTTCTTCTTGTCAAACTCATTTTCTTCATGAATCGGTTGATCGCACGCCGGTCATGATTCGTTTTCCCGTTGCATACTCCACCACTCCTGAATTTCGTCCTTGTACACTTCGGGATATTGCCAGATTTATACTCGTGGTGAATAACATGTCGTATGCTATTTTCAGGTCAGAAAAGCTAGAATTTTTACTTCACACTTTGGTTTAGCTTATTCACGAGGTTAAACGCAAGCTTTACATCCACCGCATAGGATAATCCACCGAGCGGGTATTTAATTCTTAAGAAATGTCGAAATTTCGTTACAAATATCTGCCAAACGTGAAGTATTCTTGCAACATCAACGACTCTTAAGCCTCTTACTAGTCAATATATGACTCGCAAGCGCAAATTTACGGGATAATTTGGCGCTATCTTTATTCCTTCGAGCTCAATTCAAATGCGGTAACATCACACACTTTCCATATAAGGTATGATTGACGGAAGCGTATTGCAAAGTGCTCAGAGGTGTTTTGAAAAGAAAAGTCGCGTAGTAGTGAAAATGGTGGTAATTAGACAGTAACGTTCATTCCAATAGATATCTAGCTGTGTGTTCTAGAGTGACTTTCGTGTTCAGATTCACATGACCAACCCGAACATTTTTGCAAAATTATTGTGGGACAATTTAGAGCAATTTGCGGCGCTGTAAAGAAAACCTTTTCGTTTTTTTTTTTTTTTACCTTTCGAAAGATTATCGCGGCCGAACATATCCCCGCAAAATTTGGGGGCTCGAACAGTTTTCGGGTTTTTTGACAAACGAACACCAGCTTATATTCATGGGAGCGCCGCTGTTAGGCTAGCCTATCTATATATGTATATATTATTACATCTATTGAACTGCAGTTGTTCATTTACCCCAGACATTGCCTTCAATGTCTACAGTCAGGCGGTGTGCGCCCTACGAACGTATGCACGTATTGCATTATTTTCACACATTTTCAAGATGGTGGAAGTTGATTTTTGTCGTTCGCTCAAAGCAAGAACATATGAAATAGACTCGTATACAATTAATTCATTTGACAAAGACGTGTTAATAGACGTGTTAAACAGTGTTAATAGTGTCGTGTTTTTTTCAAAGATTAAGAGCATCTAATTTCGTCTCCTCAAAGCGCTGTAAGTGCCTTTCACTCAGCAGGCTATATTGGACTATTCCTTGTCTGAACTTCTTCAAAAAGTAAACCAAGATATTCCTGATATTCCTATCTAGTTCCTAAATGAACCAAATTCTACAAACCTAATATACCAAGAGGAGCATTAAGCCATATTAAGTCGCTTAACAGACGATCAGAGGTCAAATGTTACTGAGAATAACGAACAGGCGTAAAGCCACAGGAGTCCATCGTACAAATATCACCGAGTAGAAGATCAGATACGACCCTTTTACGGCTCAATTCAGTCACCATTTAAGAATCCTCCAAACTAATTCCGGAGAATAAAACCCCTACATTGATCAGCGAGCGGAGATGTTGACGCTTTGGCGGTCAGATGCAAATGACCAGAAATTGTCATTTCCCCCATAGTGCACTGCGATCGTAGGCCGCACACCGTCTGGGTCTATAGTATTTGTAGCATAGTGCTTCCGATACAGACATATTTCTTGCAGGTGATTCGGATTATATATATTTCCGAGAAATCTCTTATGTTATCGATACCAAGTCAGTTTCGAATTGCAAGTGCTAAGGTCACACATTCGAGACAGAGGATACAACGGCAGATGAAATCATTCCAGTTTTAAAAATGGAAGCGTCGAACACACTGTACTAATCTTTTACTACTGCTGATTTCAGTCACAAGAGTCATACAAACTGTTGCGTGTTTATAACCGGAAGTTAAGCAACCTGACGCGTGATGTCTCAATGTTAAATTTCGACTCCAGAAAAACACTTGAATAGGCGCACCAAAAAATAAAATAAAATGAGACCCAACTTGACACAAGGGCTAACTTTCATGTTCAGTTACACATTTCACCGGCTCTTTTTAACCGATTGAAGGATTTGTTACTCACACAAAAGTCAACGACTAAAAAAATTCTCTACCGTCGGAACCCACCAATTTCGTCAGGCCTCACCAAACACGTCTTGTACAGCAGAGGGAAATAATATTATAAATAATTGCACTCTGTAAATAGTAAATTCGTCGTGAAATTAAAACTCAAGAAGCTTAAAAGCCAGCTCTTAAACTTTTAGCCAATATTTTGCAGTTGCGTAATCGTGTGATCGGCCTTCATGAAGCATTTCCCATTACAAGAAGTGGGCCACTCACCGCCCAGTTCACACACACACGGAGCTATTTCTAAAGGAAACAGTGTTTCGTTTTTGGTATAATTAGGGGGGTTAGGAAATTTGGGTATTAGAATATGCTGCACCAGAAAACCAGAGCAATTATTCACTATAACATAATACATAACACTCCTTTTCGCAGGATTGTTTTGCAATTAATAACTATGAACGAGCATTTCAAGCGTTATTCCATATTTGAATACGGAGGCAACACATTGAAATGGTGCACTACGCCGCATGTTGTTGCGACATACTGAATTTTGGCAGAAATTTTGCCGCCCTTTTTACATTGGAAAGGAAAGGAATATCTTTCTATTTTTCTACTCTAGGTTGTTTCAATCTCACTTAGAATCACTTCAGTCAACCAAACGTTCAATTTGTAGTAAAATTTTAATTCCCTTCTGTGCTCGTTACGATCATTTTAGCGATATCTGAACAGCATATGTTCGCGAGTTTGTTTCCCTAGCTGGAACATGTTTACATTGCCAGTTACAAACTTCACTGTGATTGGATGCTATCGCCACTATATATGTAGAATATCAAAAAGCTAAATATGACTACATCGTTTTTTCTGGCCAGCGAATAAAGCGAAATTACTACAAAATTCCATAAACACACTGGTGTCTAGTTAATGAACTCGACCACAGTTCTGACTTAAGTTCACTATTCTCACACTTTACAGTGGCATTGGTTACTTGTTAGACAGGCGCCGATTCAGCCTGTCTTTGCATGACTATAGGTTACTTTGGTGGTTCCTCAGGTGGTTTTGAATTGTTGGTCATCTCCAGTTTAGGGCAGAAAAGGTTCTTCTCCTGGCCAAACCCCAGTTGATACTGCCAAACGTACACCTTAAAGTGGGGCGGGATATGCAGCTTAATGGTTTCCGATTGCTCAGTGATGTCATCCCATTCTTGCTTTTCTGTGTTAACGCTCTTTCCACCATACTTGGCCTTAAGGTTAAACTGAAATTTGCAGATGGCCGCACTCAAAATACCGCTTTTGTACTTTGCTCCTAACTCGATGGACCAGTTGTGCTCTATGGAGGACATTTTGCTTCTGTTGAAGCCAACGGTTTCCTTGATGGTTCTTTCCCAGTCGACTGCAACGTCGGAGTTGTTTTCAAGAGATTTAATATTTTCCCAATAACCAAACGCTTTTCCATTGGTTTGTGCTACGCCACCAGGTATAAAGTTGAGCACTGAGTCGTGAATGCTGAAATTGCCCTGATCTTCGTCCTCGTTCATGTTGGTGCTTCTGTGATAAGTGACACCCCATATACCAGCTTGCTTCAGACAGTAGACAAAAACGGTCGTACCCCAGAAATAGAGGCCATCTTGGAACGCTTCGTGGATGCTAAATTCGGCAGCATCTTCGTCAGTGTTCATGTTCTTCACTCGTCGGTAGACGCCGCTGTCGGCAAATACGATGTACCAATTACCAAATGCAGAGTAGTAGTTGCTTCCTCCGCGACAGTTCGGATGAAGACTGTACACCACAGCATCTTTGTCTTCATTCATGTTGGTGACTCTGCGATACTCATTCCCTTTAATGATGTAGTAATGAGTTGAGGTAGCTAAGTAGTGATCGCCCCATTGACAGGCTTGGCTTAGAGAGTAAATCTTGACATCTTTCCCTTTGTTGAAATTTGTGCATCTCATATAGACACCCAGATCAGAGCGGATGATATAATAGAAGTCGTCAGTACCACAAAAGTCGATTCCTCTAGCCTCATCTGCACTTTTCGGCACGATTTCTGGATAATCTTGAACGTCAGACATAACTCTAACTCAGTGTTTGCAGCTGAAGTAAACAAGCTCTGTTTATTCCACGATAGATCAGTAGTGAATTATAAGACACAGGACTGTAACCCGATCCTAGCATAGTAGTCACATGCATTTTGTAACATCCTCCCTTTTGAAAAAGAAAAATGACAAGAAAGCCCAATGGGCATTTTAACCGGCTGTTCTGACCCACCCCACCCCCAGGTTGACAAATGTTAGCGCGATCTCGTATTCATACGAACTATCTTGACGAAAATTGTGACTTTGTGACGCAATATTTTGACTATAGCGTTACTGGATGACGTAATGTTTTACTCTTATGACTCAGCTTATCTTTGTTATCGCTTTTTATTTATTCTGCTGAAAAAAGCAAATTTAACTCAAACGTTGAACGTCGGTATAAATTCACCCACAACTGAAAATGCTTACACACAGACGAGAAAATATTTACTGTTGTTCCTAGACCTTGAATACAGATAATGAGGATAGTAGTAAAATCAAAATATAATGGTTGATCGTCAGAGTCTGGGGAAAACGAAATCGCCACTTCACGGTCAAACGCGTTCAGTCATATCTCATGGCGTGATGTTCAAATCCGGATTGGTAACCCGGGAATCCCCTTACAAAAGTAAACAAGTTGACTCGCAATTCGTAACGATTTAGTTAACTTGAAAATCGAAAGGATCTTTCCTAAAAAAAAACAAAAGGTTTGGAAGCGAAAAAAGGTAAAACGAAACAAACTAAATATATGCTAGAATTGCAAAATTCAGAGTGGTGCTTTCCCTTCTCTGCGACGTAACGATTCCACTGCCATTCAACGTGCTAGGGTCACGATGTGGCGAGTCCGTCTTTATCAAGCGGTGAAATATTAATTAGTGGAATGTATTAGCAAGAACTGAGTCGAACTTAGTTGCGCATGTGTTGTATGTAAGATACACTACCTAATTGGCTGCCATATTGTTCACAGCAATTTATCTGTTTCATATAAGTAACGAGCGGAGAGATATAAGTAGCAATACCTTTGTTGCGCATGCGTTGTATGTAAGACACGAACCGCTACTTAAACCGCCACCACAAGGCTAACAGCAGTTTGTCTGTGTGTAATAAGTATGGAACGTTAACATCGTAGAAGTAACGTTATTGGTGTGAGGTGACACACTTCAGTTTTCATTACGTTGCGTGACGAAATCATGACGTAACGTCTGCTTGACGTCGTGACCGGAATGGGAAGTTTGAGGTAATCGTCAGGAGAAAACTGGAAGTTTATGGAGAAACAAAACCGACACCGCGGCAAAATGCACTGCGCACGCGCTGTATTTTTACTTCTTGTCAATGCTCCCCTATTGAAAACTATTGACAAGAATAACAAACTCGGGTTCCGGCCGCGAATTTTGAAAAACTTAAGCTCCAGACATCAAACTTAAGGTTAAAAAATCCAGAGCAGCTTCAATATAGTTTTATCTGTTTCTACACCTTTGCACCTCGTAGTTTCGGGTTTGCACCCACAGCGAAAAACATCATGAGAGTCCATAGTTTACGTTCGCATGTCGCCATTGTAGTGGCATTAAGGAGTTTAAGCAACCACCACAGCGACGGCAAGGAGAACGTCGAAAAACAATAGGCCTTAATGAGCTAAACAATGACTCTGCACGTGCGTTACACATTCTGGTACATTTCTTTTCCGTCCTCTGCAAAACAACGACGTGAAATGACCAGTTTTAAGTTTTTTGTTTTGGAGAACGGGAACACACGAGGGTGAATTTTTCTTCTCTTACTGGACTTGAGCGCCATCTCTGCGAATTCAGTTCCCGGACAGTTCGAAAGCACACCGAATGAAAATGAACAACATAAGCTCGAAACCGGAAATGGCCGAAGTGAGCGCATGCGCAGACGTTTTGCCGCGGTGTCAACAAAACCTGATAAGATTAAGGCAAGTGACCAAAAAAAAAAACAAAAAAACAACCCCGCCCAATTTATAAGGCGACCGCCGGTTAAAAAAAAAAGCATACAAAAAAAGTCAGTCATTTGAGGTCCAGAATCAGGGAGTTGGATTGCAGTCAAAGTGCTTCAAGCATGAACGATCATGGATTGAAGATTGCGTTCTTCACGGGCTACCTTTAAAATAGGGAACGGGAAATCAGGAAATGGGAACGGAGAACGGGGAACGGGGAACGGGGAATCTCTAAAATGGGGAATATTTAACAGTGGGAATCCTTAAAACGGGGAAATCTTCAAAAGCGGGAATCTTTAAATGCGGGAACCTTTAAAATGGGGAAATCTTTAAAAGCGGGAATCTTTCAAACGGAGAATCTTTAAAATGACCTTTCCTTCTCCGCAGAGAACACTAAGTTCAAAATAAACATACTCCAGCATAAGTGCCACTGGGTCGTGGCATACAGCTTTAAATCAAACAAGAAAGCCCAATGGGGATTTTAACCCGCCGTTCTGACCCTCCCCACCCCTAAGTTTCACAAATGTCTGCGCGATCCTGTATTTATACGAACCGGCGTGACGAAAAGTGTGATTGTGTGACACAATATTTTGTCTGTAGCGTTACTGGATGACGTAATGTTTAAACTCTGATGACTCAGCTTATCTTTCTTATCACTCTTATTTCTGCTGAAAAACGCAAATTCACTCAAACGTCAAATGTCGGTATAAATTCGCCCGCAATGGAGAATGCTTACACAGGGACGACGAAATATTTACTGTTGTGCCTAGACCGTAAATACAAACAGTGAACATAGCAGTAGAATCAAAATATAACGCTTGATAAACACGAGCTCGAGCAGATCGTCAGAGTCTGGGGCACGTCAAGGCATATCTCATGACGTGATGTTTAAATCTGGTTTGCTTACCCGGGAATCCCCTTGCAAAAGTAAACAAGTTGACTCGGAATTCGTAACGTAAACGACTACCTACCAGAATACGCACTTACAAAATTACCTCAAACCCAACCAACACAACAGCAAACACTACACGCTTCGCTCGATAATATTCAGTTATTTTCTGTCTTAAAGACTCGTAACAGCTACCTTATTAATTGATCTCCCTACTAATGACCGATTACTTCGTCTTTATGCAATTTAAATCAACTTCTCGTTCAAATAAGCAAGCATCTCTCTCCCTTCTCAAGAACTATGATGTATCGATGGTGCAATCCACTAATTGCATCATCATAATAGTGCCAATTCCTTCTCTTCCTAAGCCACCGTTTCTTACCGCGCTAATAAGCTGCAAACCAGCTGTCGTTTCTCTCCTCTGCGAAATACAGGTTACTCAATGAGAAAACTTACAATCCACTTCGGAAACCGTCCCCCCATAAAACGCCAAGGGAAACTGCCTCTCACGCAGCACAATATTACACCGCTGCTATACAAAACGCAACCTTCAAAGCAAATCCCATTCACAGAAGCTTGATAGATATGCTCCTCACATTCACAAATCCTTCCACTTCCACAGTTTTACATCCCTCAAAGTGTCAATCCCCATAACTTTCAACTTTCAGCTTTCAACTTTATTTCACACTGTTTATAGCATTGACATTAACAATTATTTTTTATAACACATTTACAACCCTTTACTATAAAGAAGCGTAAAAGAAAATCACAATCTAAGGAAGTATGTGCACAGAGGCCAAAGGAGCGACAATCTTCGAGTTGGCCACTGCGCTAAAAAACTTTTCACCATAACCACTAACTAGACAACACAGCCAATTTCGCATTAAATCCTATTAGTTGCTTTACTTAGTTGCGCATGCGTCATACAAGACAAATACAGAAACCCCAAACTTAACAACCCTTTGCCGTTCATATCTTAAATACTGTAAATTAAAAGACAAGAACACACGTAAGTAACATTCAGCAGACTAACATGCGTATGCGTCTTATATAAGACAGTACCGCTTTTAAGTACCCCTACCACAAGCTTTACAGCACTTTGTTTGTATGTTAAGTCAACTGACCATGAAAAGAAGCCCCAGTCCGTTTTATAAACCGGCGGTCGAGAGACGAAGCTAGCAATTCCTTCTCAACGACTGTCTTGATTGTCCTGGAATCGCTGTCCTTATTTTGGGTGAATTTGGTCACAAAAACGGCTCCGAAATACCCTGACCTACCACATCTTGTTCTCCGAGATCATTCCACTTAAGGTGGCTCCCTATAGGTTTATGACCGCGCACGCACTGATGATGCGAGCTGTAGTAATCTGCACGCGCTCACATAAAATCATAGGTTTTTCCTGATATTCATGACGTCAGCATAGCCAGAAAAAGCAAAGTTAACAGTAAATTTTATCGCGTTTCCTTCGGCCAATTTTTTTAAAATTTAACATATTTTGAGATACTAACGCTACCTTTCACATATTATGTTTTTGGAAAAATTCTGTCAGAGCAATCCAGTTTAATGGTTAAAAATAAGAAATCACGTAATATCGTTGAATCCGTCTGAACGACCCCATATTTTTTCCCCTGCAAAATGTTAGTCAAAATCATTTTCATAAAATAATATGCAGGCTGCTCCTGATAATATGCTGAATTCTACTCGCGTTTTATTGGTTCTTAGCTATGATCTATTAGAGGACAGACGCATAGATGACGTCATCATTGGCAATATTTTGTTTCTTTATTATATAAAACAAATAGATTCTATGTTGCCGTTCGTCTGTTCAGTAATAGATCACAGATGACGTCAAAATGTTGTAAGAACATCAGTGCCACCTTTTTGTTCTTACCACATTTTGACGTCATCTGTGATCTCTTACTGAACAGACGCACGGCAACATGGAATCTATTTGTTAAACTGTTTTTCCAATAATAAATCAAAATGCAAATTTTGCTTCCCACTTTTACAGCAATGTTGCCGTGGTAACGATTAAAAGTAAACTTTGCCAATTCCTGAACGCCAAGACACAAACTTCTTGAAAATTCTGAAAAAAATTCTGAAAAAAATGGTGTATAAATACTTTGCAACTGTGTTCGTCTACCTTAAAACTGAAGTAACGGCTTTTTACTTATTTGAAACAATCGGTTACTGGAATTGTTAAGAAACCACACTTTTAACTGTTGATCTAGAGAAAGACAAGGCGATTCCAAACTTCGCTTTGCTAAATAACAAGAGGCAAACTGCATTACAGGAAAGTTCTGCTCATCTGAATGGGAACCTCTTAAGGATCATTTCATCCACAGACGCAAAAGTTGGAAACACTATCTATAGATCATAAGCCTGTCCCAATAAAACTTTCAGTCGTTCTCCCTCTAAAATGAGGCAGTTGGTAGGGCCAAACACGAAAAACAAGAAAGCAAACCGTCTTATTAGAATCATTTGCTTAAGAAGCTTCTGAGATCAAATGAGAAGCGAAAGCTTCAAGGGGCTTTGACAAAAGACTGACCCCCAGTCAAATGACCCCTACTGATCGCCCTTACTGACCCCTCTAAAATTCACTGGAAATAAAAGAGTAATAACTTAAACTAATAGAGTATATTGTGTTTGAATACACTCACCTTTTCCGATAAACGAGTGGCAAGTGTATCGCGGAAACATTATCAACTTTGTTGTCCACTTCCTTGAAAAAAGAACTGTTTTGCTCAGGACAATGTAAATAGACAGTTACTGAACAAACCTGCGAGAAACCGGAAGTGGTTCTGTCTGTAACTGAGTAGTGCCAGGTCATGTTCTAGTCATGTGGGCGCAGCAATTTTCTTCTCAATTTTCTTTTCATGGTGTTACATGATCAAGACAAGGTATAAGAATTCTAACCATCTCAAAGGTACTGACTAAATTTAACGGTATGATTTAACACTAAATACTTCGGATACTTTTTAAAGCCGGGAGCTTGTGTATTGATCAGGGATCGACTCCGAGATAAGTCTCTGTGTTTACGGCCGGATTTCTCCAGTTTTATCTTGTTTTATCATATTAATGCTTCGTTGAGTGATGCCACATACCAGACAAACCTGCCAAATCCCCCGTGCATTCGGTGAATGGACGGCGGGACCTGGAACTACTAAGATATGACAACTTCCGGTTGTTCCAATGTGTGTTTGTCCTCCTGCATAAGACGTTTATTTTGTTATTTTTTCCCCTTTTTTGGTGGAAGTGGACAACAACGTTTACGTTGTTCCGATACAGTGCCGCTCGTTTATCGATAAAACTTGAGATAAAAGGAGTTGCAACGATGGCATGAAGCACATCGACCATCCCAGGCCGTCTTGGTAGTTAAAAGGTGAGCATATTTTAAAAATAATATTCTTCATTAGTTCAAGTTATTAGTTTTTTACTTCCAGTGAATTTTAGAAGGGGTCAGTAAGGGGGAGGAGGGTCAGTAGGGGGCCAGTTGACCCGGGGGTCAGCGTTTTGTCGAAAGGCTGAGCATCAAGACTAGTGAAAAAGAGGTGCAAGACAACTCGGAAATGGTCCATTCTGAATTAAATTACGATAAACTTAAGGTTAATTAAAATTCACTCAATATAAAATTACATTAAATGCTATTCACAAGAAAAGTAGTATTTGCAATTCAATTAATCTAAGAATAATCAAGTGTATCAGTTTCGTTGCTAAAAGAGGAATTCTGTTTTGCCATCTTCTGGGACTTCGTCGACAACTCCAAAGAGGAATTATCAAATCTAGTTAGTTCAGTTCCTCGTGTTTCCGTCGAGAAAATAAGCATTAACGCAGCCAGCAAAGATTGACCGTTTTTATGTTAGAGACGTTAAAGTCGTCAAGACGTATTTAACGTCTCAGACGTTAATGTCGTCTGGTATAAAAACGGGACGTATTAAAGTAGACGACCAAGTAGAAAAAACCAAGATTTTCTAAGAAAAAGACTGGGTTCTATTCTCGGAAGACACTAGACGTGACTAAACCCGGCGGCGAACCAATTAAACTGTGCAAAACAATAAATCCACCTACATGTAAACATAATGGAGACTTTGCTTAACTGCTTCGCAGCTTCTGAAGTCTTGTTCTCGACGTGTTCGAAAAATAAGAGACATGGAAACGCAAATGTTTTTAAAAAGGCAAAATCAGTCAAGGAAGCGGTTTTTGGAAGAAGCACTTGGCTTGTGCGTCGTGGCCAACAAGAGAGATAGGAAGGAAAGAAGTGGAGATGAACAGAGGGATTCTTCGTGGTGGAGAAACGGCTACCTAAATTGGAACGATAAAGCGCTTTAGGGCTAAACTCGTCCCAGTTAAGGGGTCGTCTCGTTTTTATACTAGACGACTTTAACGTCTCAGACGTTAAAGTCGTCTGTTAAGTGCGACGTTCAGTCGCACTTATCACAAGACGTTAATATCGTCAGACGTTAAAGTCGTCTGACTTATATTTCGTTTTTAACCGACGAAGTCGGGTTAGAGCAGTCGTGACAAGACCGTGGACTGGTTTGGTCGGTCAAAATACGTCGTGTAAGGCTCACAAGGTGTGCATTTCGCTATGGCCCACGGGATGGGATGACGTGAGAACAAGAGCGGACAAGTCGCCATTTAAATTGGCAGGTCAAGAAAGGTGACAGAAGCTTGGTGGAAGATTTGCTTCGACTGTGTTGTGGTATAATTTTGTGCTGACGTCTGAACATGTAGAGAAGAAGTTGTACACAGACAGGCACGTACGATAGGACAAGGGTCCACATAAAAAGTATCGTAGGTATAGAAGCACACGTCCGCCGAGCAGTGTTGGCTTTGGCCGGACTGAAATATCTGTGCAATACTAGTGAAAGAAAGCAAGGAGGACTGATAATAACAGGAGGTGAAGTCCAGTGGCACTGTTGATGCGGGTGGGACCAAAGTGTTGCTGAGACATTGTAAGGATAGAATCGTTCTCAGTAAATGCTATGAGAGGAAAATTCTGGTGTATGTCGTTGTGGTTATGTTTAATACTTGGAAAGTATCTAGCTGCCAACGTTAAAGGGGCATAGTCACGCTATTTTAGTTCACTTTAAAAATCAAAAATGTGTCCTAACATCAATGAACGCCCACAAATAATTGTCTAGTTTTGTTACCGAAGACTATATTACTTCACTGAAACTATTTTCTGTCGTCTGTTGCTACGGATGGGACGGATGGAAATGGATTGCAAATTGAAAAAAATAGGCTAAACTTTTCAAATTCTTTCAGCGTGTTGACATTAAATCGATATTAAATGGTCATGGTTTGTTTTCTCTTAATGAAATTAAATTAATATGTTCCTTTAAATGTTCAAACACAATGTTGGGCATGGATAAAGTTAGCTACCGATAACTTTAGCACAGTTTTGACCAAAAATCTGGAAAAATCCTCGTGACTATGCCCCTTTAAGAAAGGTTATTGGCAGGTGGGAAATGAATTACTACACGAGGCTGGATCTTCTTGGATAGTATAAGCAGCACAGAAGGATATATCAGTTAGTCTTTTTAATTTTTCTGCTTTACTTTTGATTTTGAACCGATTTGTTCGATTTTAGAGTTCGAGACACTGACTTGCTGACTCCGGAAGAGCAAACCGGATTTAACGATTGCGTCATAAGACATGCTTTAACATGTTTGAGATAAAGCGACAACTTCGCTTTTTTACTAATTTCTTCAGATTCTGTCTTAATCGATAATCTGTTTTTATAGTGCCATATTCACAACAGTATATAAATACATCGCTCACAACTCTCGATAACGGCATGTTCAGTTGTGGACAAAATTTATCTTTAAATTTTAGTTTTAATTCAACAAAATATTCAAAGCGATAAGACAGATGAGCTGAGTCATCACATTTTAAACATGACGTCATTTGGTAACGCAAAAGACAAAATACTGTCACAATTTTCGTCACGCCGGTTAGCACGTTGAGATTCTTACGATGTGTTTGTCTTTAACGATAATTATGTTTTTAGAGTGCCCTATTCACAACAGTATATAAATACATCACTCACAACTCTCGGTAAAAGCATGTTCACTTGTGAACAAATTTATATCGACATTTAATTTTTTAGTTTAATTCAACAAAATTAAATATTCAAAGTGATAAGACAGATGAGCTGAGTCATCAGATTTTAAACAGTGCGTCATTCGGTAACGCAAAGGGCAAAATACTGTCACAATTTTCGTTACGCCAGTTAGCACGGCACGTTGAGCCAAGTAAAAACATTTATCGAGGGTGGAGGGGTCAAAACGACTGGTAAATGCCTATAATGCACCTGTATGATAGAGCATAGCAATGATTTATTTCGTATTTGCATTCACAATTTGGCTTAAGGAGCCCTTGAAATGATTAAAGGAAACTGTGCATGCTGATCAATCGTAAAAATGTGGTTACTTTTATATTGGGAAATTTATCACCCATTTTTTGAAATGCGTCTGTTTTGAGAATAGTGATGACTTTTTGTTCAGAGTTTTGAGGAAGACTGACCAAAAGACAGCGAAAAATGATCTTGAGTGAAGAATGCATGAGGTCATGGGCGTAGTCTGTTGGGGTTATGTTTGGTGAGGAGAGGGTGAATAATTCAGTTGACATCCTTTCCAGGGTATTGATCGCCTTTTGAGTTGATTACGATAGAGCATAGCAATGATTTATTTCGTATTTGCATTCACAATTTGGAGCCCTTGACATGATTAAAGGAAACTGTGCACAAAGCGTGGTTCCCAGGTGTGGGGAAAAGTTTAATTCTTTTGGGCTGTTACGGTTGCCTATACTGATCAATCGTGAAGATGTGGCTACTTTTATATTGGGAAATTTATCGCCCATTTTTTGAAATGCGTCTGTTTTGAGAACTGTGATGGCTTTTTTTGTTCAGGGTTTTGAGGAAGACCGACCAAAAGACAGCAAAAAATGATCTTGAGTGAAGAATGGATGAGGTCATGAGCATGGTCTGTGAAGCTATGTTTGGTGAGGAGAGGGTGAATAATTCAGTTGACATCCTTTCCAGGGTATTGGTTACCTTTTCAGTTGGTCAAATTTCAGCGTTAGTTACAGTTACATACTTTTGCTGCAATTTGCTGTTACAGATGCTTGAATGTTATTGAACCTGCAGTCACGCACACCCCGCTTGCTTTCTTTTCGAGACGAACCAACACTTCGTCGGGTTCTGCACGCATTGCGGGCCTATGTTTATACTAGACGTTGATGTGGTCTCGAGACGATAGTTTCAAAGTTTCAAAGTTTATTATTCAATTTTATAATTAAAATAAAAGGACTACACCATCCTGCAAATAGCGGTGGCTAGTCTGGGCGGGTAGTGTTTTACATTAATATCAAACGAAAGAAGTCAAGTAACAAATATACATACATAAATAAAGAAATTACAAACAAATAAAGATGCATGTCTAAATGATGTCTATACATTCTTGATATATTTGAATTACAGCCGAGCAAGTCAAGTATTAAATTAACATAAAAAATATATACACATGTAAAAAAAGAAAGAAATTTACGTACGTCTAAGACAAGATTAACGTCTCTAAGATAAAAACGGCCATTAGCTGCGAATCGTGCGTGGAAAATTATTGGGGCTTGATGAAGAGCTCTGGGAAAATAACTTTCAAATTGTCCAGCCAACAATTGTGCGGATGCGGCAGATTAGATCCTTTCACAAAAGACCAGTCTATAAACGCATGTAGCTGATAATGAGTAATAAACTGTTTACCAAGTAAATTAACGTTAATGAACAGTTTTGTTTAAAAAATAATCATCTGGCACAACAAACTTTAATATCGTTACGTTTTTCTCACGGAACGTTCGTTTTAAAGCGTTCATTAGTGTATTTTCCAGCCCATTACAGTAACAGGTATGTGGGGGATATTTCTTGGAGGATAGCGGCCCACATCATAGCTCAGGAAACAACGACATTGAACCAACAAATATTCAAATCCCTAGTTCAGAAGGAAGTCTTGAACAAAAGATGAAAGATGCCAGGTGCAAAGAGTGTTTTAAAACATGACAAAAACTTAAACACAACACAGTTGAAATCGGACTAGAAACGAGAGAGGTTCGTTGACTTGATCGAGGAGAACTGCCGAAGAAAGCCATGAATTCCAGTTACACGACCTTTCCGGGGTGCGAAGGCCTAGTCTTGTCAGGAGAAATATATACTGGGTTACGGCAGCCCTCGCACGGGGCTGTAGCAGCTGTAATTTTTATCATAATTATCAACATCCTAACCTTCCCTTTCAGCACTGTTTTGAATGCGTTGGTGATGATCGCCGTCAAGTCAAAATCCCGAATGAGAACACAAAAATCTAACATTCTCCTCGCTTTACTGGCATCCACTGATGCAACGGTTGGAATTGCCATTCAACCCGGCTTCATCGCGGTGTTAGTAATGTCATTACTTGATGAGAAGAGTGGATGTCATGTCTTCCGAGTTTTTAGATTTGCAACCGGCACCGTGATAAAATCTTCGCTTTTCCACTTGGCCTTGATAAGTGGTGAACGGTATATACAGTATGTTGCCCAGTTTTCGTACGGGCCCAGTTTTCGTACAAAAAGAGCTTTATTTGATTATTTTCGTCGGTCGTTCAAATCTTCGTTAATCGAAGAATACCGAAAATAAAAAGAACATTTCAGCTATAAATTGCTGGTTTTGCCAGGCTTTTTGAGGAAGAAGAAGGTCTGTGCGGACAATTTCTTTCGAGGTGAGTAAAAGTTTAGGAGCTAATATTTGCACTTTTCACTGCACAGTAAAGGTATTGTAGATAAACAAATAGCCCGTTTTGTAGGTAATTTTGCAAGGAACTTCATGATTTTTGGACAGATGATAGATAAAAGATGAAAGTGAATAGGAAAACTTTCAACGCCAGCTTAAATTTAACTGCTTTTGAATTTTAGCGGTGAAAATATTCGCATACATTTCGACCTACTGTGCCAGTTTTCGTACACTTAGCTGCGCCTTTCTGAAAACCTATTTTTAAATAAGTTAAAGAACTGAATTTTAAACTTTACTGTTTGAAAACTAATAAGTAGCAAGTGTAGCAAAGCTTACACAACAATCCTTGCAAAGTATACAATACACTACATGTATTTGTTGTGGTATAGCTGAGGGTGGTAAAGGGGGGGGGGGGGGCTCTAGATCACGTTTCACGAAAAATAAAATGGCCATTTCACGTTTCACGGGAAACAAAATGGCCATTTCACAATTAAAAAAATTTCTTACTTTTTGATGAATTACATCCAAAGTACAGCTTTGTTTGTTGTCCTCACCGATCGTCCACTCAAGGAAACTTTTTTAAAAGCCTAACTTGTGAGCAGCACTGTGCAAACTTAAATTGTAAAACTTCTTTAAATATTCTCCTACGCTGTAGGGGAACTTCCTCAGCGAATTTTACAACAATTACAACGGCTTGTATTTATACACAACGTAGCCACTAGAACTATTTTATGTATAACGTAAACTGTAAAACTAATTTGCGGATTTATGTCTGGGATTGAAACAAGCTCGTTTTTTGCAAAGCATGACTAAGGTGTAGCATATGTGTGACATTTGATCAACTCCATACGCGTGACATATTTATTTGGGGGGGGGGCACAGATTTAAATCTGTGCCCCCCCCCCTAAAAAAAATTCGCAAAAAAAGTGGGGTTTCCGACACTCTTCTGTTCCGCCACACGCTGTTTTCCACCAAAATCCAAGACGTCTTTCTTAAACGTTTACAGGTTTTTTTGTGCACTTTGCACGACAACAGGACCTTAGACTTTTCTTTCTGCACCAAGGCTTTCTTGTTAGCGTGTACTTTATATAAACTAAACAAAACCCCGGGAACAAAACTATGATCTGAGGTAAAACCTTGCGACCGTCCAGACACCCTTCCGCAATGATCCCCAAGAAAACCAAGAGAAAAGGCGGAGTAGAGTGACCTGGCGTCCAGCACGATAGGCACTGGTCCACACGTAGTTTTGGTTTAGTCTTGTAGTCTCTTTACCACACGTAGTCTTGTTTTTTAAAACACTTACTAGAGAATTTTTTGCATGAAAAAGAGAATCATGGTTTACAGTCACATTTCAGGATAAAAATAAACAGTCATTTGGCAATTCTCGTGAAAAAACGGTGATTCGCGGTTCACGGCTCTGTAACCAAATCACGTTTCACGAAGAAAAAATTTGCCATTTCACAATTCACAGGAAATAAAAAGGGCCTTTCACGAATCACGAAAAAACCCTTTACCACCCTCATAACTGCGACGCTTTACCTCCAGGTCAGGCAAAGGTCACGAATATTTGATAAACTTTATAATCCCACGCAAACAATCTAAAACGTCAATATAAATAACTAAGGTAGATGTGTATGCAGAGAATGTTGACATACACCTTGAAATATGGTTAGTTTACCGGTTTTACCGATTTTTTTTCACTCAGTTGCGATTCTAATAAACATTTAGAAAAGTAGCTAAGAAAAGCAAACGTAAGAGGAAACGGAAGCAAGGCGTTTGCTATTCTAAAGGCGTAAGCGGAAACGGAAGTAAAACGTCGAATCTTATACAGGCCTTTTCTCAACAGTTGTAATACGCAGAATAGTAACTGGTCAACTACTTTTGCCAGGGCAGTAAATCACGTACGAGACGATGGATTGAGCGTAAGAAAAACCACCCAAAAGTGGAAGATTAAAAAATCAACACTGCAGGATCGATTAAACATCCACCCCCCGAATAACCATTTGCTTTGTACACCAAACATTGGCCGCTAAGCCGACTTCTATTCACAAATCGAAGAGAAAACATGAGAAAACACGATAAGCATGCAGCAGAGTGGCTGACACGTCAGTTTGCGTCGATTGTTTTCGTGGAAAAATGTTATTTTGTAGATGTACGAAAACTGGGCCAGGTGTACGAAGACTGGGCAACTTAGGAGTTTTGGGAAAAATGGCATAATTTTGAACATACGCCGATCAAGCGCCCAATCGTTTTATATATTAAAGGTAAGTAAATGGGCTACCTGTAAAAGAAATTTCAGAAATTTTCATCTTACAGACGAAAGGATATAGCGATTACAAACTAAAGTGTACGAAAACTGGGCAACACACTGTAGCCATAAAACATCCTTTTCCGTACATGACCATGGTCACCGAAGCTCGTTTACTGGTAGCTTCAGCTCTAGCTTGGCTCTTATCCGTAATTCTGCAGGTTACGATTTTCGTGGAAGTAGTAATGTGGGACCGTATGGCACACTGTGCCACGTTTTGATGTCGTGGCCTCGTTTGGATGGGGCCTCGTTTGGATGCACCCGGAACCGGAAGTGACGTCACCGGAACCGGAAGTGACCGGAAATCACATGATCGGAACCGGAAGTGACGTCACCGGAAGTGAGCCAAAACCGGAAGTGACGTGTTTTAAAATGGGAAACCGCTGACGAGTATGAAAAATCGATCGTGGGCTCAGGAGGAGGCAAAACCGCTGAGAAAACGCGGGCTCAAAGTCCAAAGTCCATTTCAGGGCAACGGGGGTGGTCCTTCAGTCAAAGAAAAGGCGTTTTTATGTTGGAAAAAAATATTTTAATGTGGAAGAAATCAAATAATCCATGGCCTGCAGATGATGAGAGTTCCATGTCACAAGGGGAAGCAGAAGCGTGGCGTCTTTAATAATGAAGGAGACGATATGCTTTTGGAGGACTATTGAGTGAAATAGTGGAAATCCCATGTTGGTAGGAAGGTGAGATGGACTCTGACCTTTATCAAAGCAGGGCAATCCAGGGACAAGGCGATCCGGCCTTGGGAAATTACATTGGAGTTGATGGCTCAAGAGAAAGAACACGTAATTGAACCAATGGAAGAGAAGTAAATGGAGGTATCCTATTAGTTCCTTTTTTTTAATACGAGTGTTCCTATTTCACGTAATCGTTTGATGAGTATTCCTTTGAGTTCCTTTTGATAATGAGTGTTCCTTTTGATGAGTGTTCCATGATGAGTATTCCTTAAAGTTCCTTTTGATGAGTATTCCTTTGAGTTCCTTTTGATAATATGAGTGTTCCTATTTAATGATGAGTATTCCTTTTGATAATGAGTGTTCCTTTTAAGATGAGTGTTCCTTTTGATATGGGTTGAGTGTTCCTTTTGATGAGTATTCCTTTTGATGAGTGTTCCTATTTAATGATGAGTATTCCTTTTGATAATATGAGTGTTCCTATTCCATGATGAGTATTCCTTTTAAGATAAGTGTTCCATTTGATAAGATGAGTTGAGATGAGTGTTCCTTTTGATAATATGAGTGTTCCTTTTGATAGCAACCATGCTAGCCACAATTATAGTCGCAAGACATGTCACTGTGATCAATGAAGACATGGTCGAAGTGCATTACACCTAGCAATGAAGTATGCAAACCACAGCCACAGATGATGACGATAGCGATGAACGTCAAGGTGACTTCATGGTCTCTCAGCCAGACGACGAAGTGGGGCCCAGTGGTCTCGAGCAGCCACAGATGATGACGATAGCGATGCTGGCTATGCTGGCTATGAACGTCAAGGTGACTTCATGGGCTCTCACCAAGAGGAGGAACCAGGTCCAAGTGGTCTCGAGAAGAGGCAAGGAACGGCAACGACTTGGTATACTCTTAGGAAAGTGCCTCACTGGTACCCGTAGGGGTAGGTCTGGAAAGTGACAGGATCCACGACTCTCTTATCGTACACGAGCTGGTAACGTTTGTACTCGGGGAAGGTGTAGAGTTGGTAGTGTTTGGGATCGCGCACGATCTGGTAGGTCTTGATGACCTGGGTCTGTCGGGGTCGTAGAAGTGGCTTCTGGATTTCGTCCAGGACATTCTGACGCATGATGTGGTAGTTGAGTTGGGTTTTGCCTTCGCTGTTAAGGCGG
Organism: Siderastrea siderea; assembly: GCA_964030785.1. Lineage (NCBI taxonomy): Eukaryota > Metazoa > Cnidaria > Anthozoa > Scleractinia > Rhizangiidae > Siderastrea > Siderastrea siderea. The sequence continues at coordinate 33,346,952 of OZ034979.1, forward strand.
AAACCCCTCACCTTGCACTCCACGTGACCATTCTGGGTTTGGTATCCATAGTTCTTGGGACCCCCTGAGACAAATTCCACAATGAAATCGTTGCCTTTTAATTCACTCGTAAACTCGCCCAGGTAATCGCCCAAGACCGGGGTTGATTGATTCTCGTCTGTCCAGTAGATGACGGAGTCCGTGTCGTAGTACAAGACACGTTCCCCCAGCTTCTCTAAGGCGGCATAGAGTCGGAGTCGGGCCCAACAGGTAGTGAAACAGGCTACAAAGATGTTGAGGTTAGGTGAGACAGGGATGTCTTCGTCTTGGTAAGTGTAATGCACCTCCACTAATTGGTCATTGATAACGGATACGTGACGTACATCCAAACTACTGGTATCTAGAAAACGGTGGAAGGCTTGAGGGTCATGAAACGTTTGGACTTGGGTCTTGTTAAGACGTTGTCCAAACTTGCCCCACATGGAATTGAGCATCATTTTAGCGAGGGTACGCAGCCCCGGGTTGTGTTCGGTTTTGGCGTACTCCAATTGAATGCCTTCATGCTCGAAGTACTCTCGAAGGTATTGCTGGCGTTTGGTTTCGTCCTCACCGACCCAGGATGGCCACCCGCTGGCTTCTTGCTTAATTTTCAACCAGGTGTTGACGTAGTCTTTGAAGAGTCCTTCACACGTCTCGTCAAAATGCCAGACCTCATAGATGTACTGGATTTCGTACCCCAAGTCCACCGCTTTAGATAATTCCGGGCTACACCATGTCCCAGTCAAGGCCCGCTGTTCGTCGGTGTGCACACATTCTGCGCATCTGTCTAATGGTCGTTTGGGTATCTCTTGTTCCACACAGGCGGCACAGAGAGGAAAAAGGAGTTTGGAGTCATGACGGTAAGGGAGGACAGGATGATAGAGATGACGTGGCGGCAGGACTTTGCATTTCACGAGGCCAAAGTAGAAACTGATGTCGGTGTGTCCCGGTTGGGAAATGAATGAAGGATGGCCTTTGGGGTACACACACGTCTTGTTCACCCATGGGTACAAGGAGGTGACATCAATGTAATGTATTTGTTGACTGGGCGTCACGCGATGGTACAGTTTGACGGCATTGGTACGACCCCCGCAGAAAGCGTCACGGGGATTCAGAGGTTCTGTCAAGTCAAGGGTCCCCAGGTACGTTCGGATGTCCAAGGAGGTGTCTTTGAGACGGGACCAATCACATTCCCACATTTCTATGACATGGTATCCGAGCTCTCTAAATTGTTGGATCCTTTGCTGGGTGGTCTCGTAGACATCTTGCATGGTTCGATCATAGTGACGTAGATGGCTTTCATGACGAATGGGGAAACAGCGAGGACACCCATGCCAGAAACACCCGTGAAATTCGTAGACGGTGTTGGTACTGCCATCGAAACCGTCAACATGGAAGTCAGTGCCAGGGATGCGATACTCGCCGGCATTGCGGGCATGTTGAATGGTCTGTTGTTGTTGGGTACACCAGGTTAACCATTCCAGGGCCACCTTGGAGTAGTTGATGTAGTTCTTCCACCCACGAACGGGTTCACTGGCAATACTGTTTGGGATCATGCGGTTCATGCGTAAATCGCGGTTACAGGCAGATGCAATCGTGATGTGTTGGAAGGGATTGAAGCCCGTTAGGGTTTCAAACAACCGTTTGAATGTCAAGCATCCTTCTTTCAAGAGTTTTACATCGGATTTGCAGTAGGCCACCAGTTCTTTCTTGAAGTCAAAGACTTTGTGGCGTTGCTTTTGATGCCAGGTTTCCAAGGCTTGCTTGCCTTCGGGGGACATGGTTTCAGGCATGTAGTAATCGAGGGCCGGGATGGGTCCTACGTAGTTTTGATGGTCTGGATGATTGAACTTGTGGGGGAAGTACCCTTTGCGGAGTTCTGTCAATCCAAAGGTTTTGGGAAACGCTGATAGAGGCATCTGGAAGAAACTCAATGAGTCGATGAAACGGATACGATCGTGTTGGACTTGCAAGAGTTTACACCCGTTCCGGAGCTGCTCGACCAATTGCTTGTCACCATAGTATTGATGAATGATAAAGTAGCCATCGTACCCTTGGAAGTTATGGGCCAGGACATTGACTTGGCGAGTATCATTGAGTGTCAAGGTATCCAACCATTCGAGAAAATCACGGACGCAATGGTTGCCAGGGAAACACACGGGTTGGTCGTCGTCTTCGGTTTCGGCCACGACGAGATTAGCGATGTGTTGTTCCTGGGGCTGCATGGCTTCAATATCAAAGAAGACATGAAGGGGTGGCAGGTCGTCTTCCTCCTCCTCCTCCTCCTCCTCTGGTGTGGCATCCACCCCCACCCTACGTTTGGCGCGAGACCCTCCAGACCGTTTCCTCTTTCTCTTCTTGTCTTGAGGTTTGGGGGGTGTTTGGATGAAACAGCGATGGGTTTCACCGTCCACGTACTCATGACAGGAGGGGCAATCAATATACCCACATTGATGTTTTTCAATCTTGTCTAATCCTACTTCCTGCTTGCCACATTTAGGACAGCGACGGCGCCGAAAGCAGACGGAGGAGTCTAGGTTGGTCACGGGTTTGCCGGCGTGGTCCTTGACGAGATGCATTTGGAAACAGGTGTCTCCAAAAAAGTCCCGATGACATTGTTGACAACGTTGAGTGGCTTTCTGACCTCGAGGGTACGCCTCCAGGAAATCAGGGCACTCTTTTTGGCAACAGGCCCTGCAATGACGTTTGTTGTTGCCTCAATGCTTTCCCTCATTGTTCTAGGGTTTCCAACAATGGGCACAGACATAACCGACCCCGAAAAATCCGGGCAACTTGGTAATGACATCATAATGGCCTTTCTCGTGCAACAGGACGAGTTGTTTGTCTTGAAGGGGACCAAAGGTCGTGATATGATAAGAACGGTCGGCATCCACCAACAGGATCTGGTAACCGGCCAGGGAAGGAGTGGTACTGAATTGAGTCAAGGCATCATAGCCACAAGGGCCGAAGGGCACGTTGGCCTCGTGATGAAGCAGCAACGCGAGTTCTTTTTGGATTTTCCGTCCTTGTCGAATGCTGTGGTATTTCGGGTGATTGTCCAAGCGAGCTTTGGCGGTGACGAGGGCTCTGGCACAGCAGAGTTCATCCCTGTTTTGAATATGGATAATGGAACGTTTCTGGCCTATTAAATTTCGGAGAGGCTGATGTCCGGGTTTGTTCTGGCGTGGTTTACCGGTTCCTTGAGGGGCATGATGGACTTGAGTAATGGAGACTTGAAAGGAGTCGTCCATTTCAAATTGTTCATTGCTATTCAAGGCTTGTGCTAAACGTTGGAACAAGGCCTGGACACGGTCCCCGCCTTGGCGCCATTCTCCTGCTCGTAATCCCCAGCCCTGAAAATTATTATGGAGTCTGTTGGAGGCGATAGTGAAGTAGAGGCGATCTTGATCGTGGAGGGCAGGCGTGGTGGTGGTTAACACTTGATTCACGGCTCGACGTAACCCCTCTTGGAGAGCTTGAGTAATGTTTTGACCTGGAATCAAGTTACCTCTTTGGCGTAACTGGGTATTGAAATGACGTTCACGCACTCCCAGACGGCGGCTCAAACGATCGACATAGGGTTGGAGTTCAAACTCGAAGACACCCTCCGTATTGGCATCCAAACCTCCCCCAGTTTGTTGAAGGAGATGGGTTTGAAAGGCACGTTGCCGTTCAAAGCGATCCAACGCCTCTTCACAAATCTCATCACTGTCCGGTATGTCTTCGGTGCATAACAAAGGTCCCACACAGGAATTTGCTGTCGTCTCTTCTGGCTCTGAATCGGACATCTCTAGTCCAAGCAATGACATCATCTCATGGGGGTCGAGGCCACTAGGTCCCGCTTCGTCTTCTTGGCGAGAGGACATGATCAGATGAACTCACTCGAGGTTGGAGCTCTGTTTTTATAGAGAACCAAAAGGTCACGTGGGAGGGGAAGGAGCCAATCACTAAACAGGGTGCCCCCTGAGAGGGGGGTGCCCTAGGGAGGGGTGGGACGAGGTGGGGGGACCCCCCTCCCCCCTCTCTAGTTAGGGTCCATGGTGCATCACGGGAACGAATGAGAGACTATAAAACAGATCGACCCTCGAGGTGAGTCATCTCAAAATGGACTCTGGCCATGAGAAGCTATTGGAAACATTCGAAGAGTTTGAAGTAGATTTAGAAGTGGAAGAGATCTTGGGGAAAGTGAAGAGGGAGTTGGAGGAGGAGGAAAACTTTTGTGAGTTTGCTGAACGTTTGAAGGAACTCGAGCCGGAGAAAGTAGAGGCGCAGAAACGCCGAGCAGAAGAGGCGCGTTCCTATCATCAGCTGTGTTACCCTCAAATGACCTGTGACTGGTTCATCGAGGGGCTGGATTATTGCTGTGACTACTGGCGGTACCAGTTTAAACGTCCTGTCACACCTCCCCCAGCACCGCCACCATCGCCCCATGTCCAGCGAAAGACAGTCCCGCAGGCACCGTCGCAGACCCCCCGTGAACTACCATCAAAGCGACGACGAGGACGATGACGACCCCCACGACGATGACTATGACCCCCACGACGACGACGACGACGACGACGACGTTGACGCCGACGACGACGACGACGAGGACTACGAACTGCCTAACCTTGAGCGTAAACAACTGCAGCAACTGACCGCTCAAGCGAGGTACCGGGCCAGGCATCCCGACCGAGTAGCCGCCACTCAACAACGGTTTCTGGCGAAACGTCAGAGCAAGGTACTCCGAATGAGGGCCAAATGTAAACGGTACCGGGCCAAAAACCCAGACAGTGGAAAAAAGTACCGAGAAAACAATCGAGAGTTCATCGCGGTGTCGAAGCAGTGTTACCGGGAAAAACGTCGTAAACAGGTGGCGGCGGCCTGCAAGCGCTACAGGGCAAGGTATCCAGAGCGCGTGGCGGAGGCCCACAAGCGTTACTGGGAAAGGAATCGAGACCGCTTGCTGGAGTACGAGAAGCGCTACCGGGAAAAACATCGAGCCCAGGTGACGGAGAGGCAAAAGCGCTACCGGGAAAACCATCGGGAACAGCTTTTGGCGTATGAGCAACAATATCGGGAGACCCATCGAGAGCTGTTGAGGGAGAAAGAGAGGTGTCGTCGAGCCCGCCTGGTGGAGAAAAAGAGAACTCGAGAGAAATTGAAGGCCTTAGGACCTTTGACACTAACCATCCCCCTGACGGATTATTTGAAATCCGTTCCTGTGACGACGTATGTGAAAGCCTTTTGTGACTCACTGGAATCTGTGAATACAAACGGACCGCCCGCGGACTCTCATACTCTCCTTGATTTGGATTCGGGGGGCGTGCAAGTCGTGGACCCCCCTGATTGGGAGAACCTTTCGTTTTTGGAGGACTTATTGAAAGACATGTCACCCGATGATTGGCAGCAGGTCATGAACGATGTGGAGGACTTTGATGTGGAGGCATTGTTGCCCCCTGAAGACCTCGTTCATGACATGTCATCCGACGAGGGCGTGGATTTGATCTATGATTTGGTGTCTTAACCCTCGTCTCAGTATTTTGGTAGAACATTCGTATTTGACAACTCATGAACCAATGAGACAGTGACATTGTTTTTATTTTATCAGGATTATTTTGTCTACATCACAATGGGTTATGTCGGTCTCCAAATGTGGTTGATACTACATCTTTGTTTGAGACAGTACAACGAACCAATGAGACATTTTTCATTGTTTATTTTTACTCAACATGTCATTAAATTTTACAATTTTAAACGTTTCTTGGCTTGCATAATATTCTTGACCACCCGTTCCGTTTTGTTTTTCTTGCCGGGTAATCGATCAATGGCTTGGATCATCTTGGTATCGGCTTTCCATTTATCTTGCAAATTCTTGGCACGACTGCAATCAATGTCGTGTTGCTTAGCAATCTGGTCCAAGCGATTGATGCCGGGATCCCCCCGTTTCAGACGTTTAGCCAAATGGGTGCCAGGGCCCATGTACTGATAACCGGGCCAATGAAATTCCTTCCCCGTTTTCGCAATCCATTTTTGTACATCCAAGGCCCCTCCTCGTTGGGGGCGTTTCCGTTTAATACCCCTTCTCCTCTTGGTGGGCATGTTTATTCACTGTCGTACTGCAAACGTCTCCGTCGGGGCTGTTTGGTTTTGGTCCAATCTTCCCAACCGGGTAAGGGTTTTAATCGTTGCACTTCCCGGGAGACGCCTTTGCCTTTGCCTTTGCCTTTGCCTTTACCACTCTCAGCTAACTTTTTTTCCAAGGCCTTGCGCTGTTCTCGAATGACTTGTAAACGCGTCCGGGTATCCCCTCGGCTGGTGGAAGGTCTCTCTTCTCCTCGACTGGTAGAAGGTCTCTGTTCTCTCGCGCCTTCCCTGGTAGCAGGGGTAATGGTGGGTTTGGGAGCCGACGGACCTCCTTTTATCATGCGCTTCAACCATTGTTCGACGGGTCCCGTCACCAAATCCCCGGCTTCTTCTTCCTCGCCTTCTTCGCCTGGTGGACCACCCGGGGCACCAACCCCCACCCCGCCAGGAAATTGACGAATGCGTTTGGTTAACTTGATTAATTCTTGACTCAACGGTTTGGTTTGAGCATTGACCAGGGCTGGAGGTAATTGAGGGTTGGCTAATAACACATGTTTTTGGGCGGCGAGCGTCGCGGCTTTGTTCAACAAGGCATTTTCGGTGAGTTCTCCTTTGTAATATTGAATGAGTTGTTCCAAGTCCTTTTGGGGAATCATGTAGACCTCGTCCATGGTCTTCCAATGCACGACAGCTGTCACAACAGGTGATATTTATGCTTCCATGTCTTGATACGTTAACGAACACATTGGCATAACACCTCGTGAAGTCCTTGAAACAACCCTTGTCCTTTTTGTCGGACTAACCACTGACGACGTTTTTTGACGGAATGTCGACGACGTCCCAAATCACGTAGTACCTTTTTATAGGGTTGAAGTTTAGCCAGCATGGGTGGGGTCACAGGAATCTTGTTTTTTAAAAAGTTCAACACCAGTTCACTCACAGCATTGATTTGATCGGCATTGGCATGTTGTAACAACTCTTGACGTTTGGAACCATTGGCTTCTTGTAACATGGACCGTAAAAACGGTAATTGACGTCGAAGACGTTTCATACTGCCCACGGTCTTCGCCGGAAATTAGACACAGCACCTCCCACACCCAGGGCTCCCATTCTTTTATACTCCTTACTCTTGCCCAGTTTGATGCCAAGTTTCGCAGCGCCTTTCAGTAAAGAAAGAATACCTCCCCCCACATGCACAGGACCACGACGTGGTCTTCTTCTTCGTTTTCTGGGTGCTCGCTTCATTGGATACAACACTTGTTGGGTTTTTTGGCATAGCCTTTGTCAATCAACCAACTGTTGTACCCTTTGGTACCCCCTCGTCTTTTATACGCTTGATATTGTTGTTTGTACCCCGAGACCATCTTTCTCCCTTCGGCAGCACTCATTTGCGGTTTTTTCAACGCCTTGACCAAATCACTTGTGACTTCATACCCCTTTTTCACGTCGACGAACCAAGGTATGCCTTCTCCTTGCTGGGTTCTTCTTTTTCTTTTTGTTCGTCTTCTTCTTCGGGGGGCCATGGCTCTAAGAGTGTGGGACTAGGAGGGAGCGGCTTTTTATGGATCCAATAGTCTTTGGGTTTCAAGGGACGAGGACGTCCGTCTACATAGCATAGGGCTTCCAAGGGTTGGTACACAAAATGACCATGGTAATCTTGCACACATCGTTTGGGTAACGGAGGGGTGAAATCCACAATGGTATCATCCAAGGTTTGCATCTTGATTAAAAATCGTTCCAGATCCTCCAAGGGAATACCCCGCACATGGGTTTTCAATTCGGTCAAGGCTTTGGCATAGGTGGTAAACGCAAATCGACTAATGGTCACTTTAAATCGGTATTGTTTAAAATCATTCCATCCTTTGACCACGGTGCCTACGGCCGCCAAACACGCTACCAATGTACTGTTTTCCAAAAGGGGACCCGCAATCATGCCGGCAGCCATCAGGAGTAATGCCATGCCATTGAACAAGGCATTGATACACTTGTAATGATTCAACATTTTTCGATAACACCACCATTGTTGATGATAAAAGGCATACAAGGAATCCATCCGTTGTAATAATTCCGGGGGGAAGGGAAGACCATGCTGTTTTGATCCATTCAATAACGACACGACGGTTTTCATCCTCACGGCGAAACACGGGACGAAGACGTTTGTACGCTCGGTGCTCCTCCCTGTTTATAACTGGTGACAATGCTATTGGTCATGGTGACATTGGCAATTTCACGTCCTTGGGCCAACTGTTCTTGATCTTGTAACAGCATACGTAAACGTCGTTGTAAATCCGCTTGACGCAAGGTACGAGGGGGTGGAGTCTGAGATCCTCGAGGAGTGGATGGACTGGAGGAAGGTGTCCTAGGTGAACCGGGGAAAAGTCGTCGTCGTCGTCCGCGTCGGCCACCACGTCGTCCACCACGACGGCCACCACCTCCTCCACCGCCACCACCTCCTCCTCCACCACCACCACCACCAGCACCACCAGCACCACCAGCACCACCACCACCACCACCACCCCCACCACCACCACCACCACCAGCACCACCCCCAGCACCACCACCACCACGCCCACCACCACCACTACCACCACGTCCACCACCTCTAGTCCTAGGACCACGACGTCCCCCACGTCCATTTCCATCACCCCCTGCACCCGCTGCTGTTCGAGCACCCGCTGCCAAGGGTACGCTAGGAGGACTCGCAGGAGTTAGAGCACCAGAAGACTCCGGGGTGGTCTGTATGCTACGGAATGATTGACTTCCTTGACTTCCTACCCCTGCGGGGGAAGAGGCCTGTACAGCGGGCGCACCATCCAAATCGGGCCAGCTCGCGATGACGTCGGCAGGGGGGATGGTTGCCATAAACCGAGAGAGGGGATCGTCACCCATTTCCTCCATGGCCACGTCGAGAAGGCCTTGGTCTCCCGAGAAAAATAAATCTTGGAAGGCCCTTGGGGACATTTGATTGCCGCTGGCCGCCCCCACCCCCGCAGGGGACACGGTATCGTACGATTGCGGAGGTTGACGGTCATCATCATCAGCCATGGTTGCTTTTCTCTTTTTACCTGTTCCAAGGGGGTGCCTTTATAGTCGTTTTTGATAGGTGCGAGTCCATCCTTCGTCTTTTAACAGGTGACTCAACACACGTTGTTGATCGGAGGAGGCGGGGTGTAAATCCAAGACCAAATAGCCATACGGTCGTGTGGTGGCTTGATGAAACGTCTCCAATGTGTCTTTCCAAGTGGTAGGAAACGATTGAAGCATGACATTGCGTACCCCTAATTGATCTCGGGGGTTCTTGAACGCCACGATGTAATGGGCATTGCGGGAAATACTTTTGGCATAGCGACCCACGGGAAACATGTCTTGGCACAAGTATAGGACGGTCACCCCTTGATGATGCGAATGTTTGGTGAATAAATCCAACACGCGTTTATCGTGACTCCCTTCGTCCATTAAATCATCCAAGACCAGGACCCCATGTCCTTCAGGAAACCATTGGACCAATGCCTCATGATCGGGAATCCCTTCGTGAAACACCACCCCTTGATCTTGCATGCTTCGAAATCGATCTTGCCAGGCCCCATAACAATAATGCATTTGGGTCGGTGGGGTTTCAAACAACTCCGGGTTGTCTACCAAGAGTTTTTCCGTAAACACGGTTTTACCACATCCCGAAGGTCCCACCACCAAGATAGAGGAAGGAGTATGAAAACGAAACGGTTTCCCCGTTTGCATGATGACGAACTACCCTTAGAAAAAAAAGGCACCTTTTTATTGGAATCGGTGGGACTCGAACCCACGCACGACCCTCCTCATGTATTCGAGGGGATCCAAAGGCTCTACCGACTGAGCTACGACTCCGACACCGTTTTCCAACGAACTTTTTTATTTAATGATTACATTGATGATACGGATGACAACAGAGTTGATACCATCTGGCTTCTTGACCTACAATCAATTGTTGAAGGCGTTGACCCGCTTGATGGTCATTACTAACATAATCATGATCCGAAAACTCATTTAAAAACGCTTGCAAGGTCCGTCCACGGGCTTTGGCTTTCAAGTACAACAAGGCGTAATCACCACAACTCTTGCTTGAAATGGTTTGGAGGGACTTGCCATTGGTCACCACATACTTCCAATGTTGGACAATCCAATCTCGTAATGGGGTGGCTTGCACGTACGTGTCCATGGGCAAAGCATAACTGTCCAGGACTTCACACACGTTTCCATCCGTCCACACCGCTAACCAATGTTGTCCCGGTTGATCGTGTGGGTCCGTATTCACAATGTACCCTTGCGGGGCAGTCTTGACAGGAGTCTTGGGTAAACGATCACAGGCCACTGTTCCGTAAAAGACAGGTTTCAATTGGGGGTCGTCTCGGGCTAAATAATCCAATTGCACATTATTCAAGGCCACATGTTCCATCAGTGCTGGTAAATGTTATACAACACGGCTCCGTTCCTGTCAATCTCCAGCAAATTCTCAAATTCTCCATACACGAGTACGGTTATATTGACACCGGGGGCAGCTCCAAATTCCAAGACCAGTTGTAAATCGCCTGTTTGCTTGGGGTTGAGGTTTTGACTGTCAGCACATCCATTGGCCACATTGTCAAACATGTACAAGGTACAATTTTTAGCTTGGCCCCAATCCAGCAGTTCTACCATATTGCCTTTCTTTTTACACCAAGCACCACTGGCTTGCAGAAAACGGAAGTAGCCTAGATTATCTCGGGTGCCATTGTTGTGCACTAACTGGAGGGTTTCATAAGGGTACTCTTCTCCTTTCACAATCTGTCGAATGGAGGTCAGACCAAATTTCTGGAAACAGAACGGATCTCGGGTCACATCTCCATTGAAGGCACGGCTGTCCAGTAACCCCACAATCAATCGGTCAGGTATTCTGTTTTGAAACAGGTTCGGGATATCAAAGCGGACCAGGTTGTTTTGCATGCTGAAGGTCCGGATTTCACTGCGGACGGTCGGGTAAGCCGCCACTTCTCCTTCATTGTGTCTTTTGCTAGACAAACTCTGGTAGATGGCGTCATTCAAACGCAGTTGACAGAGATGAAACCGTAGTTTCACATCCCCTTCCATCAATCGGCCAGCTAGAGCCACTCCATTCAAAAACAAGCTGGGGCTGTTGAAATGAAATTTCATCTTGATTTCGATGCCTGGCACCAACAATTTGCCAGTGTGAAAGACTTCCAAGTGCGGGGTAAACACTAGACTGTGGGTGACACCTCCAGCATACTTGGCCACTTCGGCTACCATGGCGTCCAAGGCTCCTTTCTGGTTGTCACTGAGAGCGTTCCAGTGAACATGGTCTCCTGCTTTGTCTGTGTTGGTGGCGGTCCATTGGGGTGGGGAATCCACTTGATTGTACCATCCTTGGGGTCCTAACACGGTCTTGCCATCTTCTCGGTCATAATTCAGCAAGGTTTCCAGGTAAGCTTTGTAATGATACGTGTCGGATTGAGGACTGATCAACGTGCCATTCAACTGCAAGTCAATTTGTTTGATGATGGAATGGGCCAAATTATTGACGGGCCACAATTTTTGACCGGCGTTCAAGTTCCCGGCATCGTCCTTTTTCAAACTCAATTCCATGGTAAAGTAACTGCGTCCCAAATCCACAAAATCGTCCAACCCTGGAATGATGAATTCCATGGGATTGATACCCGTGGTGGTGGGTTGAATGGTGACCATGCGATAGGCATTGATGCTAATGTCGGTCGGTGGCACCTTGAAAATCCGTAATGCAGGGTTGACGGTCCCTTCGGAACGCTCGTGAGCCGGGGCGGTTTGCGTACTCACGTCAGGCATGTTTAACGTCGTCGAGTGGTACCCCGTCGTCGTCGTGAGGGGTTTTTATAGCGTCGTCGTCGTCGTGCTAAACGTTGTCTCAAATCAAACCCGGGGACTCTCATCACCTCGGGACTTAACCATCCACCACGTTGTCGTCGCATGAGTTTCCAAAACGGATACAGTCCTCCCCATTGAGACAACCCTCGATCACTACGAGTCCGTCGAGGTCGTGAATGCACGGGTTCCATGTTTTCACACTCCCAAAATATCACGTGCACGTTTGGTTTGTTTGGGAAATAAGGCAGTGGCTACACGCACGGCGTCTTTCACGTTCTTATGACTCAAGGCTTTCTTGGCTTGTTTGGTGATTTCCTTTTTAAGGACGTCTTCGGCTTTGCGTTTGATACCTCGTGTCAAACCCGTTTCCAAGCCTCTCTTGATATTACTAGGCAATTTTAAAGGATTTCGCGTCCTTATAAGACCTTGCAACCCCCCACGCATCAGATCCGTCATCAATCCTTTGCCTTGTTGATCATACCACTCGTCGGTTCGAAATCGTGTCAAACTTCCCCCACGCATGGTGTCTTCTTCACCAGGGATAAACGTTTTGTCTGTGCTTCACGTGACCCCCTTTTTATACCGTCATCATCGTCTTCTTTTCCGAAAAGCGGCTTCCAACCCTTTTTTAGCCCCGTAACTCGCGGCACCACCCGCGGCACCCAACGCCACGGCTTTTCCTCCAGCGATCAAGGCTGGAATAAGGGCCGCCAGGGGGAATAAACCCCCTCGTTGCCTTCTTCTTCTTCTTCGTCTCATTCGACGCACTCTTGTCTTGGGCATCTTGTGATTGGGACACTCCCTTGGCCACTCCCTTTTTATGTCTTTTTGAAGTGTAACGTGACAATGGTATGACCTTCACCAAACTTGACCAAGTCTCCTCCTCTACCAATCATTTCAGCCACTTGAACGTGAATCATTTCCACCACCTCGTTACGAAGAGACATGTATTGAATGTGCAACGGTTCAAAATACAGGTTGCCGCGTGCTTCTCGCTTGTACTGGATTTCACGTAACAAATCAGTCACGCGATTGCCCACCACCGTGCTGCCTGCCACGTCGGAGTACACGTGCAACGATCGTGTGGGTTCACCCACCACTGAACGAAATGCTACATTCAAGTTGGTGAAACGCCAACTACAACTCATACTCAATTGTAAATAATCCGGTAAAAACGAACGCACCGTCCAAAAGACCGGTTTGCTCTGATCGTCGTTCACATCGTTCCAATCGTTGCCAGCGGGTTTTGTCATGTTGGGGATTTGATCCCCCATGAATTCTTGTTGTAAGTTGGGTCCCAAAATCAATACACTGTCAATTTTACGTAACCATCCCATCTTGAGCGCCAACTTGGTGTAGATGGTCAGGGCTGGCGTGTCGGTGCCGCAATGGCAGATATTCGTGTTGTCGATGAGCAGATCCTCGCCTTCCCACTTGAACTTGACGTAGGTGTGTTTGCCTTGATCATTGGTAAACCGACCACCTTGAACGGCCATTTCCATACGTTGTTGTTCCAAGTGAGTAATGATGGCTTTCATGAAACTCACGCCATCCACCACCCAATCCAAATCTTGGACGTCATTGATGATGCTTCGCGCGGTGTCTACTCGCGAGGTCATTTCCCCGTCTTTTCCACCCGGTTTGGGATAGGTTTGGCCCCAGGACGTCCCCATGACGTAGCCATTTTTCTTCACCAACTCATACAAATTGACGCGAGCATCTGGTAAGGAAATGGCACTCAACCCCACTTGCCATCCACCTCCCGTGAGCTGTAACGGTTGAGGTAAACGAATCTTGAAGGAATTAGGTTGGTTGTTGGGAAATTCACGTCGGTTGGCATGACTGGGTAACGTTACGTAGAACGACATTTTGTCTTCTTCACCCCGTCACTTCCCTTTTAAAGTGGAGGGTCAGGACGGCATGGCCTTCACCAAATTTCACCAGATCCCCATTGGTTTCGGCCATCTGGGTTTCGACGATTTCCACCACTTCATTGCGTACTGGGATATATTGAATATGTCGAGGTTCAAAGTGGGTGGTGTTTTGAGGCTGGTACTTGATTTCTCGTAAGAGATCGGTGATACGACCCCCTACCATGCTGCTGGTCCCTACATCACAATACACGTGCAAAGGACGCGCCGAGGGAAATTCCAGCGAGGGACGAAAGGTCTGGTTCAAATTCACAAATCGCCAATTACACGTCATACTCAAGTTCACATAATCCCCATCCACTTTCCAAAAGGCGGGCTTGTTGCTGCCATCCAGGACATCGGTCGGAATGGGAATGGAGTCCGAATGAAATTCTTGCAAGAGATTGGGACCCAATCGATACACGCCCGTCGACACTTGTTCAATCCATCCCATTCTCAGGGCCAAGGTTCTGCCCCATTCCACGCGTGCCACTTGCACTTTGTAATCCACATTGACGGTATTCAACACCAAATCCCCTTCGGAAGTCCATTCAAAGGTCGGATACAATTTGACGCCATTGTTCTCTGCCCATTTGTTAAGGGGTTCGGTTTGTTTCGCACGGGCTTGCACGTAACGGTACACCAGTTGATGAAAAAAGTGCGATCCCGTCGACGAGGCCATCTCCTTTCTCATATCTCGTCCGTAGACAAAGAGTTCGCGTCGTTGATGCCACCATCGATCGTCCCCTTGATCGTCTGTGTCATGCACCCGTTCGTGCCATCGTACGTACAACAGAGGATGGGAATCACCCACGCCTCCTTCTTCCGTTATCACGGGAATGGTGGGTAAGGATAAACTCACCATACCCACCATCCATCCTCGTCCCACAAATCGAATGGGTTTAGGCAATCGGTTTCTGAAATGATGGCTCTTGTTCCCAGGAAACTCTTTGGTACTCGCATGACTCATCAACGTCACGTAAAACGAAGAGTTGGGCACCAATGTCATTGTTTTAGCGGCGTCGACGTCGTTTGCGGGGTCGAAGGGATGTCACGTCTCCACGAGCAATCCAACTATTGTACTTGTCGGGCCACCCTTTCCACTTGACCAACCAACGACCTTTTTGTCGCTTAAGTACCTTCTCGATCCGAAACACCTCGGACACATGGACTTTTTGTAAATCCTCTTCATAAAACGTACCTTGGACGGGGGTCTCATCCCATTCGCGAATCTTATACGTGGGGACAGGGCCAGGGACCACACGATGCACCACAAACACTTCTTCGGTCCAACCGGGTAAATACCCTTTTTCAAAGGTACGATGAATCGTATTGAGACGGACATGATCCCCCACCTTCAATTGGGGTTTTTTGTAGCCTTTCAACCGTTGGCTGTACAATCGTTTCCACACGGCTTCTTCGTTGTCCCACGTCACGTTTTCGGGGGGCATACCAATACTTCGATGACGAGTGGCATTATACCCTTGCACCAACTCGGGTAAGACATCGTCAAATTTCAACGTGTTGGCCGCGGTCAAATAACGGTATAACCGTTCTTTCAAGGTGCGGTTAAATCGTTCCACGACACTGGCTTTGGCATCCCCTTCGGTCGAAAAATGTTGAATGTCTTGCTCGTCGACCCATCGTTGAAAGGTCCGATTATAAAATTCTTTCCCTCGATCCGTTTGCAATCGATTCGGGTGACGTCCTCCTTGTCTCACAATCTTCTCAAAGGCTTTCACGAGGGCCACGCCGGTTTTGGTTTTCAACGGTTCGACCCACGCGTACTTGGACAACACATCCACGACGGTCAACAAGTAGCGTATACCCCGATTATGTTTGGCCAAACGTTGCACTTCCACTAAATCCGCGGCCCATTGATCATCCAACCCCCCTACGATCACGGGTAAGGTAGCAAAACGACGACGTCGGGGTTTATGCAAGGTGTAACCCACATCCTGTTCCAACACCCGTTGGGCTTTTTTCAAAGGGAGACCCTGGGCTTTAGCAAATCGTTGCACCCCACCTAAACTCCCCGGGGCACGAGGATCATGGTAACGGTTTAACCATTGTTGCGAGACATTGGCCTTCTTCTTCTTCGTTGACGAAACAGGGCGTTTGGTTTTCTTCAACCATGATGACGACGAACTCCAGCGTTGGGTTCTCTTTCGAGGGGCCATACTTTTTGGCATTCACCCCATAAGGTCGATATGGTGGGGACCGTGTGGGGATGCGCCTTTTGAATGATTCGATACCATCGCCATGCCTCTGGGTGAGCTTTTAACCATAAGACAAACACCACCCATCGATACAGGTTGCGGTCCACATGGGTTTCTTCAAAGAGGTGAAGAGGATGCGTGTCCTCGGGACAAGGGGGAATGGAGATTTGGGACCCGGGTTGATGATCATATAAGACTTGACAAAGGGTTTGATGACATTGCCATTGTACCAGGGACAAGACAAACTCCCACGCATCACACACAGACTCCATGGTGACATTGATAAAAAATTTTATTCGTTCTCTCATTTAAAAGAGACCTAGACGGCCACAGCTGATGGTCTCTAGACCTTTCTGCCAGTTGTCAACACTGTCACTGTACTTGGGGGGTGGTGGAGCTGGGGCCACCATCATTTCTTGACGGTTCTTGAGCTCTTGAATTTCTCGTAACAATTGTTTCTCATACTCTGTCAAGGGCCGATCCTCTTTGCTTTGGACTGGCGGGCCAGGGATGTCATAGCCCCTCTTGGGATATCCTTGAGCATCACGGGTGGGCGATTCAGCTTGTTGGTCGGCTTTTTTGGGAGGGTTGTCATGAAACCACGTCCAGTACTTGGGACCCAAGGGTTGATCGGCCCATAGGAAGAAGCCACACGTTTTCTTGGAACAAGTCAGAAACAAGCGATCGGGGTTCTGAGTCGAATGACTCTGTTGAAGCGTGGCGGGTTCACGGCAAAAGCATTGTAAACAACACCACATGTCCAACACTTCTACATCAGGTTGACTATACACGGCTTTCATATACTCCAGAACTTGATCTTGTCCGCAAAACAGCAAACACGGTTGCATGGGACATTTCACATACTTCCATCCCTTTTGAGATTCTCGGGCCTCCAAACACACCTCATGGCAAGGGCATACCATATAGTCCATCGAAGTAGCTAGGGCTCTGTCGGCTTTCGCTTGAGCATAGTCCTCCGCATTGTCATACACGGTCGTCAGAGTGAATTGAGGTGATGGGGGTGATTGCTCCACCATGTCATTTAATTCTTTCATCATATCTTCCACCGCAGCTCGGGTGTCTTCCACCACGTCGCAGACCACAGGATCACAGTCCACGGGCGTCATATGTTGAATGCTCTTCTTCTTCTTCTTCCCCGCAGGGTGTACGCTTGGCTTTCTCTTCCGATCGACAGACATCGTACTCAAGGTTGATTTCACCCCACTGCCCATGCCTTTTTATACGTTGGGCCCTTGCCTGTCATTGGTCAGCTTATCCTACCCATATAAGGACATCTCATCGTCCCATTGGTCAGCTTATTCAATCCATATAAGGACCTCTTGTCTTCCCATTGGTCAGCTTTTCCCTATCCAACTAAGGGCCTCTTGTCTTCCCATTGGTCCATTGTCCCTATTTAAGGAGCTCCCTTGGTCTCTAGATCTTCATTCTCAAAGCCATGCCCCCAGACATTGACATGATCGGAGAACACGATGTGGATGCTTTGGAACTGCAGATTGGTCATGGCCATGTGGTGTACACCGGGGGAGCCAAAGGTACGGATGCCCTCGTGGAAGAACTGGCTAAACAATTTGGGATGCAGCTAGAAGTCCTGGTCCCCCCGAACCATCCTCGAGCCACTTTCATCACCCCTTCTACCGTGGAAGTCCTGATGCTGGCCAACCCCCATCTTCACCAGGCGGCTGAGAAACTAGGCAAACAAATGCCCAGTCATTTTTACACCTTGCAATTGCTGCAACGCAATTATCAATTGGCCAAAAAAGCCCATACGATCTACGCCTTTGGCATCTTGGAACCGGATCATAAACGCGTGAAAGGAGGCACTGGTTGGACTGTGCAATTGGCTATGGATCAAGGCAAACCCGTCTACCTGTTTGACATACCCAGTCAATCATGGTACCGCTCGGACCATTACTACCAAGTCAATGAGAATGCCGCCACCCTGGTCACTGGCAGTCAATTTGTCCCTTGGGGACCCAAAAAGCCCACCCTTCATCAAAGCAGTGCTATTGTGGGATCCCGGGATGTGGACGAGAAAACCCGAGCCGAAATTCAAGCCTTGTTCAACCGCACCTTCTGTCTACCCGAGAACATTGATCAATTACGTATGGAACTGGAAGACTTTCATTTGTAATTTCTTAGTTTTTATTTTTTAGTTTTTATTTTTTCTAATTGTATATAGCTTTCTTTTTCAATTTTTATTTTTTCAAATTGTAGATAGCTTTTTTCAATTGTAAATAGGAGCGCCCCACCCGCGTGGCAAAGAACACAGACCACCCTTTGTAACATCAACTCTTTTTTTAATTAAAAAATAAAAAAGTTCACAACACTGACTTTGCACGTGGATCATAAATAAATGTCTCTTGACGCACAGTAGCCTTGACTCACAATAAAAAAACTCAACATGTTTAAAGTTCAAGGAAACAAAACCCGTCGCACGTGGTCCCGCATCCCCTCTCTCCTCTCCCGCTCCTCCTCCCGCCGCTGCTCTCGCACCCTCGCCATCTCCGCGAAATAGACCCGAATTCGTTGCCATGGGTGGGCCGCATGAATTCTTGGCAAATACTGCTCCAGGTCGTTGTCCATTTCCTTGAAGTGTTCCAAAGTCATGGGCCACCGACATTCAAACCGCGACCGGATGCGGTGTTGGTCCACCCATGGAATGATCTTCCGGACCAGGGTGCCCAGCAAAGCTTGCACGATCTCCGGATGTGGCCGGCCCTCCCGCTCGCCATTTTCTGTCCATACCATACAACGTAAAAATAACTCACAAAAAGCAACCACGCGCCGCCGGGTTAAAGGACGCCAGGTTTGGTCTCCCCTTTCATTCATAACTCTTATCTGACGTTGGACTGCTGTTCGCTCAGGACCCACTCTGCTTCTTAACACCTCTGGCCCACTCACATTCATTTCGCTGGCTAGACAGCCCAAGGGTTTTCTTGTTTTAACCATTTTTCCGCTCACACCACAAACATAAGTCACTTAGGACCGGCTCAAAGCTAAGAGTGACGCCCTGTGGCCTCCCTTGACTTATATACCCTGATTCGCGCAATGCACCATGGTCTATCTAAGGAGGGGGGAGGGGGGTCCCCCCACCTCTTCCCCTCTCAAAGCATGATGGGTCTTTCTCTCATTGGCCCCTTCCCTCCCACGTGACCCTTTTGTTTCTCTATAAAAACCCCCTGTCCCATTCCATCTTTCACACTCAAATGGATGATCCAGTCCTCAGTCCAGAAGCCCAACAAGTGATTGATCGTCTACGAGCCTTGTTGTCTCGACTCGAAAAAGACTTGGAAGAGATCCGCTTCAAAGCTTCTTATTTTGAACTGCTTCGACTTCACAGTCAAAAACATCTCAGTCGGAACGAATTGTGTTTATTAACTTTGAAACACTTCTACCAGTGGTGAATGGGTGACAAAGCCGACAAGATCCGTCCTGACAAGATCAGTCCTGGCAAGGTCAGTCCTCAAGCCCTGCAAATCATTGAACGTTTGGGAGAGATCCGAAAACAAATCCTTCACCTGGTTCAACCTTTACGTTACAAGCTCACTTTTCACGAACTGTGCCGACTCCGAAAAGAAGGGATCATCACCCCCGTCGAGTTTCAACTCTTGATCAATCCACTCTTTGATCCTTTCGCCGATCCTTTCGCCTGATGGCTCGAACCAACCCATGTGTGATCTGTTTGACACCTCTTGCCAATTATACCACGTTGAGGTGCTGTGGTCTTCCTTGTCATGTCGCCTGTGCCAACCAACAGAACCGCCAGACCCACCTATGCTCTACCTGCCACGTTCCTCTTGTCGTCCTTGAAGTCCTCCATGAAGACTGGAAAGAAGACCCGGAGTTTGTCCAGCATGTCAAGGACGATTGGAAAAACAATCCTATATGGTATGGCATTTGTTATGAGCACGACCACGCCCTGCAAGGATTCTGGGGAGAACTCCGAGATCCCTATGAGCCTCACCGCAAAACCCTCTACTTTCTGGGTAAGACCAAAAGCCTAGCCATTGGACGCATGAAAACCTGTATCAGCTTCTCGTAAAAAAGGACACCCCCCATGTTTGGATTTTTTTCTACTTGTTGTCAATACCAAGGATCAATAAAAGATGTTGCATGACACTTTGTTGTGATCTTTATTCATTCTCAATAGTCCTCCAAAAGCATATCGTCTCCTTCATTATTAAAGACGCCACGCTTCTGCTTCCCCTTGTGACATGGAACTCTCATCATCTGCAGGCCATGGATTATTTGATTTCTTCCACATTAAAATATTTTTTTTCCAACATAAAAACGCCTTTTCTTTGACTGAAGGACCACCCCCGTTGCCCTGAAATGGACTTTGGACTTTGAGCCCGCGTTTTCTCAGCGGTTTTGCCTCCTCCTGAGCCCACGATCGATTTTTCATACTCGTCAGCGGTTTCCCATTTTAAAACACGTCACTTCCGGTTTTGGCTCACTTCCGGTGACGTCACTTCCGGTTCCGATCATGTGATTTCCGGTCACTTCCGGTTCCGGGTGCATCCAAACGAGGCCCCATCCAAACGAGGCCACGACATCAAAACGAGGCACAGTGTGCCATACGGTCCCACATTACTACTCGTGGACGAAGCTTTATTTTTTCCCATCAACAATATATGCGTCGGTCTATCTATTGCCTTCATCGTTGTCTGCCATGTTACAGTCTACCGTGAAACCCGCCGACATGAGAGGCAAGTCGCAGCTATGCAAGTCACACAACAGGCAAGGGAACAATTTGAAAAGGATAAAAAGGCTCTGAAACTGACCCGCATCATCTTGGGGGTGCTATTTGTGTTATGTACCGATGGTAGTCAATGCAAATGTTGCACTATGGTCCTGGGAAACAGAATATGTATTTTTCTCTGCTAGTGCCACCGCAATTTTCTTAAAGTCGTTAAACAATCCAATTATTTACTCGGTGAGAATAAGACAGTTTCGCGTCGCGTTGATTGAGTTAACATGTAGAACTGTGAGCATCGCTGCAGCCGAAGAAATTGAGATGCGAGTATTTGGCTCTCCAAACTCCATGGTCAGTCTTGAAGCAGGACGAGAACACGGAGGACTAGATCAACAAAGTTTGGAACGAGCAAGTGTGAACGACAATGACAAACATAGCCGTGATATACAGCCACAGCAAGAAAATGATGCTTTGGAACGACCGAACAGCAATCCCTGAGCATTTTCCGTGTACAGATAATCGTTACAGATCCCGTTAAAGTGTATAAAGTGCAAGTAATTGATCGGTTACTAAATTTTAAATCCTTTTTGGCCGTTAGCAATTCAGCGACAGAATGGTTACTTTGGTAGAAACAGTGTATTTAGCTGACAACGTAAAAATAAATTTGATCTATGTCAATATCAAATCTTGTTTTACGTCAGTGTAATATTTTGGTGAAACCATTTAGCAGAGCGGGTGAAGTATACGTAACGCCCGATTTTAAATTTGAAGGGAAAAAAATCCCAAATTTGGCTTCGCAAAATACCGAGAGGCAAACTGCGCCATACGAAAATACTGCTTAAAAGTGTTCTTTTCAACGATCAGTCCTTAGGGTGACTTGAACCTCAGACTCAAAGGTTTAAACTATCTTGTACCAGGGTTCTATCTAGGATTTATTGTTTCGGGGAGAAGTCCCGAGTGGCCGAAGGCCACGAGCTTCGTAGGGGGGTCCGGGGGTATGCCCCTTGGAAATTTTTGAACTGGATATGCGCTGAGATGCAATCTGGTGCATTTTGAGACAATTTCGAGATAATGTTACAGTGGTATTTTTTTTTTATTTGTTGTATAGTGTCCTTACACAGGGAATACTTACTTCATGTGCACTGACCTCGTCGCGTTTGGATGATTTTTCCGATATAGTTACTTAGATACTGTAATGATAACAATATTTTTTGGGGGGAAAGCTGGGCATTCTTTTGGGGGGGAAGCTTCTACCCCTCAAATACCCTAGATAGAACCCTGTGTACAGCATAACAAGGAGGATCTTTGTCGCTACCTCTTGTGCAGTCTCGTTCCGAGAGGCCGCATTCCTCTTGGTGAGGACTTCACGCGAGCGAACTCTGGGGACGAGCCACGTCAGCTGCCACGCCTTGCATGGAGCGCGCGCTTTAAAGAAGAAATGTAGAAGCTGTAGAAGAATACTGCGCTGGTGAAGTTGTAATATTTGTGCAGGGATTAAACTTCCTTAGATGCTGGGTGACCCCAGTATTTCTTTCGATGGATCATTTGCTTTATTGATTATCTACGTTTTACGGTGGAAACCCAATATTATGAAGTGCCAAGGGACTGGCAAAATGCGTTCGTTAGTACCGGGGTCTTTGTTATATATATATATATATATATATATATATATATATATATATATATATATATTAGGGGTTCCACTGTATGAAAAATTAAAAAAAAATTGTGACGTGGAAGCTTCAATTTTTCCATTTTTTTCTGTCCACGCGCCATCAAATTCCGCCATGACTTAGAAAGTGAGTCTCCAATAAATCATTTTTAATATAATGATGTTTTCAACTAATAACGATCGAGGCCATACCGTCTTACGGGGGATTTTTCAAAGTTGGGGCATTTCCCATACGCCTGATGTGTCTGTGCGCCCATCCACCCCCGGCATTTGACTTTTTTGGAAGAAAGGTCAAATTCCCCACTATGTTGGCAGTTTACACGGTCAAATGCCCCACCAGTGAGAGCTTCACAGAGCGTCAAATTTCTCACCTGTTGATAAGTAGGTACTGAAGCTAGTATTTAACAATTTCCCATGTTTTAGTTGTGTTTAACCATTTCTTCAAATTTAATTTTCAAACAGTTGACCGCTCATACTAAATTTGCGTCACGTCAAATATTAACACAGAAATATGCAATGTCTTTTCAGTAAGTAGCTTACCTTTTCGTCGATGTAGACTCTTTATTCGTCTTTATTAATTACCTGATTTGGGCTCTCTGACGAAGGTCTTCATCCGCGTTGTTTGGACAGTACACTGTCAGCAGTACGCCCACATTGAACACGAATTTAACGGATTTTCCAGCAAAACAGAGAATAACGTAATAAGTAAAAGAGACTACAATTTTTCACCGACGTGGAGATGAACAGTGGTGGATATTGGCCGAGCCAGGAAGCGGCAAAGTAGATATCTAAACTATCTACCACTCTTTGCATATTTTTTGTTATGCCGCGCGGTAGCGATAAATTAAACGTAACTTGAAATCATTTAGCTTGCGACCACTATAAACAAAGCTTTGTCGATAGTCAAATGCCCGTCCAGGCGGGCCTTGATTCTTTTCAAATTCCCCACAATACGGAACTAACACTGCATCCAACGCCCGGGGGAGGGTGATGGGCGCCCTTGCATTTGGCTGATACATTGTCTCTGAAACAAAGTCCGTGACCCCTTCCCCCAATTTTTTGTATTATTTTCTGACAAGTGTAACTCATTGTTTGATTGTAGTGAACGTATGGAAAAAGCCGGTGTTGTAGTAACTTTTTGCACGAACGTCCTTGAGACTGCTGACAAGAGAACATAACAGTTCTCCTGCCTCGTAACAGTCCGTATTTTTGGGTGAGTTAGAACGAGGCCTCAGAACGAGCGAGTTTGAATGCGTACAAGGAGAAAAGAGAACAGAGACAGAGTTAACAGTTTTTTTTCTGGACAAGCCACGACTCTGCTACGTAGAACGTCCATAACTAAAACCATGAAATCACGGAGAAGTGTTTATTTACCACATTTGGACAGGTGGGTGAGGCAAAAGCCCAGCAACAAAAGGGCAAAGAGAGCCGCCTTAAGAGGGTAAAGAGGTTGTAGTGTCGTAAAATAAATTCACAAATGCAGACGGTAATGAGAATCTCTGCACAGGTATCCGAAGACTATCTGATTGTTACTCTTCCAAGGCTTAACAATCCGCAGTCATACGCACATCATCATTGCTATGACGGTTTATTTTGATGTTCTAATTAAAAGTTATAAACTGTATGTCTATTTACGCACTTCCTTTTCTCCACGTTAATATATTTTGGTGCATTTTTAATGCTGGTTACTAACCACAAATAATTTCTGTTCACACGTTCTCTGAACTTTTATCACTGTAATAGAAAAACAGTAAAAAAAATTTTTTTGTAAAAATATTAGTAAAAATGTTGTGCTTGTCATACCGTATTTCCTCGATTTATAGCTGGGGGCCGTAAAAGGCCGTTTACGAAGGCGATTTTAACCCTTTAAGCCAAAATATTGTTAAGCATCTAATTCTCTAACCTGAGAAAAGGCAGCCACCGTTTCGCGAGGTCGCCACTTGAGCCCTCGCAAAGCGACGTCTGACGACGAATTTTGAAAAACACTTCCCTCGCGGCACAACCAATCAGAAGCACTACCAAGATCTGGGTAGTGCACGTCATCAGTATGGAATTTCTGCGCTCGTTATTCAGACGTTGTTTTGCGAGGGCTCAAGTGGCGACCTCGCGAAACGTCGGCTGTTTTCTCAGGCTACTAATTCCCCTTACAATATCAGTACTTGATAAAAAATACAGGTCATGATAATAAAAGAAATGATCACCCAAGATACACGATCTTGCCACTCCAGCAAATTCTCCCAAGTAGTATCATAAGAAATATATGGAGAAGAGTGAGGAGAACCTGCATGTTGACATTGGGGCTTAAAGGGCCGAGTGAGGTCAAAAAGCCTGCGTAAACTACTGGCAATTTTCATCGCGATTTGGAAATGCTGTTCGTCGTAGAAAGCAGAGGACACGTGAAGTGAACATACACAACATTTTTTTGGTTATTGTGTTTGTTTGTCTTTTATATCTGTATACATTTCAAATTATTTTGTTTGTTTAAGAATACGTATTTTAGTATTTTAGGACTTATCTTTTCATTAAGTGCATCTGAGCATTGTATGGATTTTTGCGTTACATAAATTTTAATAATTATTGCAATTATTATTATTATTATTATTGTACTTATTATTATTATTATTATTATTATCATTATTATTATTATTATCATTATTATTATTATTATTATATTATTATGAGTATTATTTTTGCCACATAACATGCACCCTGCTTCGTCGCATGAAAACTGATATTAACTGAAATCGCAGCGAAAAATTGCCGGTAGCTTATACAGCTGATTTGGACTCACAATAAAATTATCGCCGCAAATCTCGCTTAAAAAATTGTCAGTATTAACAGCTACTTAGAAACATTTGTCCAATGAAGTTTTCCTAAAATCGGGGAAGGCGGGGGGCACTCAAGTGACGGCTATTATTCAACACAATACGGGTATCCTCTGCACAACAATAGTGAAATTCAGGGAAAGGGAACACCAGTTTTAGAACACGAAGAATGAAGGGGTGCTCGAGCGTAACTACTTGCAAGAACTGTGAAAACCCTTGCGGTTCTTATTTTGGTGCTCCTAAGTGGGAGATAAGCCCTTGAAACGAGGCGTTTCCCTTTCTCATGCCGGGGTAAAATTCAAGAAAGCGCGGAAAATCCCTTGCAACTCCAGATGGAAATTCTATGACATGGACGTTTCCCTTCTCCAACCGCGGTAAAACCCACCGATAAATTCTGTGAAGAATTGAAACAAAATGCAATGAAAATAGAGCCCAATCACAGGCATATCGAAGGACCACCCTTGGGTAGACCTTTGGGTAGGGTGGGGGCCCGAAGGAAAAATGGAGTGTGTAGGGGGTGGGGGGAGATCGAGAGTCAAAAAGTGTCACGTGCACAATTTTCAAACATTTCGGGCTACATTTTCTTCGAAAAGGGGGGCTGGGGGTAACCCTGGCTCCCCGGAACCCTCCCAAATCAATTTTTTTTTTCGACAAGAAGGTGGAACCCGGGCTCCTACATCCGCCACTGAAGATTGTTACACTCGTATCACTTGTTGTTGACCACACTTCCAGTTTTTTGTTTTCTTTCCTTAGGAAAGAGGGGCCTATCTCCTGCCGCATCCATGGCTAATAAATATGACTCGGGCCGAGGCGACTGGCGAGTCTTTTGTAATTCAGGCCTTTGTAGAGCCTTGGAGTCCAAAGAGTTTCCTTTAGTTTCATCTTTTGTTCTGGATGGCGTTGGAGGCAAAGTTCTTCCCGATGAGGATTTTTCAAATCGTCTCCGCATCTCAGCTATTTCCGGAGCACTTCGGCTCCGAATTGAAGAACCCGAATTTTCCGAAGAGACCCGAAGAGTAGCGGAGTTATTCTTTTCGCCACTTGGTGAAAAAGAAGTTGTTTTGCCATTGTAAGAACCCCAATTGTTCGTCTCCGAGGCCTCGCTTTCTAAAGTCCTGGGTTTCAGTTTGGTGCTTGTCGCTGATGTCGGTTCTGCCGCGCTTGTCGCGGGCTCAAAGACACTGGAAGAGGAATTATCACTTCTGGCTTCCTCCGAGTTTTGATCAGACAAGTCTAAATCCACATACGACTTAAAACTTTCAACCGAGGGTTTTTTCTTGCGGAAACTTTTTATCAACTTGTTGCTAACCGGTTTGCGGCGTTGAGCGCTTAAGTCTGGAGAAGAAAAATTCTGTAGTATTTCAGACCCCGTGGTGGCTGTGATTCGCTGTTTTCCCAGAGTTGTCTCATCCGGCATGGAACAGGATCGCGGCTTGGTGTCTTGGACGGGTTGTCGGTAATGTAACAGACTGTCATGAACATCCGGGGACTTCTTAGCAAAAGAGCTTGTTAATTCAGTTGTGTACAAGTAGGAGCCCGTTCTTTCTCGTGTCTTTGCTTGCTCTAGTAATGATAAATCCAAACTGGTACACCCTTTTCCTGTCAAGAAAGAAAAATAATGTTTGCTATAGCCTGTGCCAGGCTCTAGTCTCTCCCCAAGCCACGCGCGTTTTTCGCAGGAGTTTGTTTTCTCGATCCACTTTTCCGACTATCTTGGAGCTGGCACAGGCTACCGTAAACTGCCGCTTATAAGCCCCCCTCCGCTTATAACCCCCCCCCGGTTATAGGCCTATCTACCTGTAAACAAAAAAATACATCCGGTTATAAGCCCCCCCGGATATAAGCCCATTAGTTTTACTTGTTTCCTTAATATTAAGCACTCTTACAGAACACTGCGAAGATGAACTCTGAGCTTCTGTTTTGTTACGTTCCGCTTACGTTCGTGCTGTTACAGTTTTGATTTTGTTCTTAAAATTGAAATGAATACGATTTATTATGACGTTTCAAAGGTTAATTAAAAACTGGTTAATTAAAAACGTATTTCGATCAACACTGCTGAGGCTCATTTCGAAACGTTTTTTTAATTCCGCTTATAACACCCCCCCCCCCCCCGAATTTAAGCCCCTCCGTTTATAAGCCCACCCAAAACCCCTTACGAAGTTGTAGAAGCCCAGGGCTTATAAGCGGCATTTTACGGTATGTTTGGTAGAAGGAAAATTGAAAGTGGAAATACCAATCGGCATCAGAGATTGTCCGGAAATGTTAACCCTTAAGCCCCAATATCGACACGCACGTTCTCCTCACTATTCTCCAAATATTTCATTTGGTGTTAGTTTGGAGAATTCGATTAAACACACGACATTTCATCTTCGGTGGTCATCACTTTTTATTCTCATTACCTGTTTGTTTGAACTAATGGTGATATTGTAAGGAGAAATTAGATGCTTATCGATAATGGGGTTTAAAAGGTTAAACGAGCTCAGACACGACGTTCCGAACAAACGACTTTAAAAACATTTGAAATAAGAAGTTATAGACATCTTATTCCAAAATGGCAGAAAATACATTACTCTTTTGTCTATTTGTTAATTGGCCCTTGTTGCCTCGATCCCACCTGCGGAATTCAAAGAAATATTTGGCCTAAAACGAGGCAGCAAGGGCAATTAACATGGAGACAGAAGAACAATGTTATTTTCCGCCATCTTGGAATAAGGTGTATTGTTCCAGACTGTCTCGACTTGAACAAACTTCGAAATGGACAAACTTGTCCCATAATGCATTGTAAACCCTTTCGTGCCTCGTATATGCCGATAGATTTCTCTCTGTGGTTTTAGGCAAAAAGTCCAAGATGACCAATTTTAAAAACTGTTCGAATAATTTTAGAAAATTTTCCGACCAATTTTAGAAATTGTTCGATCAAAATAGAAGGTCTGGAAGGATACCTGTCTGATTTATCTCCCCGAAACAATTCCACCCGGCATTTCGAGTTTGTGGCCTTTCCCTACCCGTACAGCCGTAAAAATATTAGGGGGAAAAAGAAAAAATTGTCTTTTTTCAGGTCTTCACTCAACCTTAAGGAATGAATGGATGCTTTTGATTTAGCTTATCTATTTACAGTTTGATTCGCTATGACGAAGGGCTACCGCTCGAATAGTCAGCTAACGAGTTTCTTTACAAAAGGAAGAAGGCGAGGCTGAGAATAGAAATCATTGCAAAACCAAGTTTTGGTTGATGCAGGATTTTAGTTTGGGAATATACAATATTTCAACTCTATTCCAGAAGACATACTCATGTACTCTCAGGTATAAATACTGCTAGTGTAACATCTTTGATACATTACATGAGTATGACTCTGGAATAAAGGTGAAATATTGTATATTTTCACATTAAAATCTTGCATCAACTAAAACTTGGTTTTGCAATGATTTTTAGTCTCGGACTTCTTCATATTGTATGCAGAATTGTCGGATGGATCTGGAGTGTCTTTACGGTGGCCAATTAACCCTATCTCAACCATCAACTCACTTAACATCAAGTTGAAGAGTTTCTCTCCCCCCACTCCCCCAACCCCACCCCCAACGGACGCAGCATTACAGTTTCTCTGGAAGTTTCTACAGCGATGGACAGGTTATTTCACGAAGCGTTTTTGACCGGTTTTCGGTCACATTGACGAAGTAATTTGAATTGATTCGCGATTTCTATTCTTCTTGCTGAAAACTGTTGCAGCGTTCCCTGATCGATAAACAAACCTTGAAGTAAGTCGTCTTCTTTCTTGGACAGTTCTTCAAATTCTCGTTCTTTGTCCGCAAGTTCAGCCTAGTTGGAAACAAGAAAAAGAAGAACAAACGGACGTCTTAAAGTGAGCATGGAAGCGCGGTCATCTGCTGCGGTCATACGCAGGTCAAAGCCCAACAAAATGTCTGTGGTTCTGTTTAGTGTCTGTGATTCTTTAAAACCTTTGACCGCGTAAAATAACTGTTTCAAAAACCTTCAATACAAGTACCGCTACACAGTATCCACAACTCGAGCTGTATAAATTAAGGCAAACTTTGGTTCGGCTGGAGAAAGATGTCATCTATGTTTGGTACCACTTTTTTAGCCAAACGAAGATAAAAATAATGGTCCAGATTGGTTCAAAACAGCTATTTTAGTGCACGGAAAGTGTTAATAAGGAAGGATAGTCAGAACGGAAATGGATTCCAACTTGAAAAAGTTGGACCAAAGAAAATATAGCAAACATCTCCGACATGGCGGGTTGAAGGCAAGCCGCGCAAAAAATAGGTATTACTTACAAGGGCAGTAACGCAATAGCCTGTTCGGAGACGTCGTCTTTTTCGACTCTATTCCCTTTGCTTCAAAGCAAGAGACGTCTTCCATTTTCGAAGCAAAGGAAATACGAGACACCCGCACACAGCTCTCTCCTCCGCAGAGACTTCAACTAGTAAACAACCGGGAAAGAGAAAATTGGGGCGCAGTGAACGGGAGCACGAGGAGCGATGGGAAGAGGTTCCCTTCCCAAAGTTCCCCGCGCGCTTTATTCCCCCTACCAAGTCTCCGCGCCCTTTTTCTTAAGCGTGCTGTCAAAGCGTGACTGTTGGAGGCCTCTGCGGTGGAGAGTGCGCAGAGGCTGTCATGCAAGAGCAAACTAAGGACTCACCTGAAGCAGTTTAAGCTTGGTGTTCATCTTCATTTTTCGAAGCGCGTCAACAAACACCACAGCCAGTCTGTAAAAACACAACGAAGACAAATGAAGAACTAATCTTTGGAGATTCCTAAGGGTACAGAGGACATCGCGCACACCAAGGTATTTGTAAAACTAACAACAATTTCCCTGGAGTTTATTTTGCGAATAGGTACTTAGCCACACATTTCACTTCATACACTGGACTCACTTGGTGGGTGGGGGGGGGGGGGGGGATTGCACCCTTCCGATTTTTTTGGTGGGGGTAAGAAGCCGGTTTCTTCGGACGCAAGCCCTATTTCAGACCAAAATATGCCATTTCCAGACCCGTTACTACCAATTGCGAGCTACCGTGAACGGCTATAAACTTTTTTCCGCGTTTGTTCAAGCGTGAAACATGCCAGTTTGTCTAGACAAACTGTCACGTTTCTCACATGAAACAATTAACATTAAAAAAGCCGAAGTCGTTCACGGTCGCTCGCAAATGGTAGTACCGATATTGCCTCTTAAAACTATACCTGTTGCCTTGGTTTCTGAAGCGGTAAATCGGACTTCGTTATATCAAAGGATAGTTTTCGTTATTTCTGTTTCTCCCTTTTTCGTTTGAAGACGAAAAGACATAAATATGTTCATACGCGTTGGGGGTTTCTGAACTGTACAAACCTGACAGATTCTGAAGCGTCATGAATCAGTCCCACTATTGTTTTGTGATCCTCCTCCTCCACGTTTTTACCATCAACTTCCAGGAGTACGTCTCCTGTGAAGAAAAAAACGATTATTGAGACACAAAACAACACTGTAAAGCGTCTTACGTGATAAGTTGAAGTCTAACGTTTTGGCCTACCATTAAATAAATTGCTTTGCGCGCTCTTCTTATTCTTGTGGTCATTAAATCCTTAAGTAAATTTTCCGATAACAAAATGTAAAAAAAAAAAAAAAGGTGCTATAGACAGGGAATTAATGCTCAGTAGCTTTCACTTGAAAAATTACACTTACGGAATCAACACTTCTACAGATTTCGTTTCCTCTTTCATTTGCTGTTTTGTGCTTTTATTACTAGTTTTCTTCGTGATGTGACTTCATTTTATTTTATCTGCCACAATTGAACGTCACATAGGAGTTTGTGCATTACACATTTTTTGTTGCTATTATTTAGTTACAGAGAAAACCTTGCAAGGCGTAAGCAACGCGACGAGAGAATACTGCTCAAAAAGCACCGACTTGCCTTTGGATGATTACAGTTCACAATATTAGGACCCGTCTATACGTATCCGTTTTCGTTTAACAACGAATTTTTTTTCTCTCCGTTTTCTTGAATCAGTTCAGGCTTTTACGAGCGCGAAGTTCGTAAGAAAATGATACACAAATGTTCCGATAAACAAAATTTCGCGCCGATAAAACTTGTGGATGCCCGTTACTTCATTGTGAACACAAGCTCGAAGCAAAAAGCTTAAGTTTTCAGAAATGGCGTTAAGTTTTGCGGTTAAAGTGAAACTTTCGACATTTGTCTGTGTTTTCTTTTGTAAAATTATGGCGGGAACTGCGCACGCGTCGTGCGTTTGAGCGCTGTGAAATTGGCGCCATTTTATTCATTCCGCCGGTCTGTCTTCGTTAGGAATTTGAAAATTTGCAAGGAAATAGTTTAAAAATGACGAGTAAGGACAAAACCAGGTAGATCTAAGCGCAAGAACAAGGCCGGCTCGTTTGCTTGGACAGAGTGGAGCTCTTCCTTGAAGTTACAATCAAATATAAAGTCTCCAAGACCTCGGAAAATGTCGATGGGGAATCATGCCAGACAAAGTGTTGCGATGTTCTGGATCTTTTTGTAGCGCAGTAGCCTTCGCCATTTTACATTTAGGTTTTTACTTTTCGCGGGGCTTTGGCGCGGGGTAGGCTGGATCCAAAAACTGTGACGTCATCGTTTGCGAAAAGATCGGTTTTCACCTTCCACACGAAAACACGAAAATGGCGTTTCCAAAAATTTCCACTCTGGAGAGCGTTTTCGAAAATTTGCGTTTTCGGTCACCATTTTCACCTGATACGTGTGGACGGAAGGCCAATCCGAAAAGAAAAAGTTGCGTTTTTAAACGAAAACGGATACGCGTGGACGGGACCTTATCCACGGACTCAAAGCTTACAACATGATATGACACTTTAGAGCTAAATAAGGGCTGACCTGGTCTGAGTCCTGCCATGTACGCGGGTCCGTCCTCCTCAACACTCAGGACAAACGTCATGTACTCCACTTGACCATCTTGCTGAACGATCCCGTATGTCTGTGTATATCAAAAGAACCAATACGATACGGTTAAAAACTACCAGCTAGGGGCAAACAAAAGTTGTCAGGATTTTAAACCTCCTACTATTTCACTTGTTACTCTGATGGGCTCTGATGCCCACGCCCTCTCACCAACTCTCAAGCGCTCGTTGAAACTTTCACCCCTTGTCGACTCGCACCAATTTTCGTACTTGCTTGACGCGGCGGTTTTCAACCGTACTTTGAAATTACGCATAAATTTAACGCATGAGAGGTTTGTCCCTATCTATGTTCAACGATGTGTAGGAATGTGCCTTAAAGCGTCACAGGAGGAATAAACGTTTTCAAATACCTGCAGCGTGAAACCGAATCCTGCTGAACTGGCTTTGCTCAGCTGAAGAGTGCGGCGTTGATTCAAGGGTGGCGCATTCTCTGTCGAGCTGTAAAAGAAAGCAAAAAACGGCTCTATTTGTACTACGCCAAATACCGTTCCGTTGTTTGAAAAAGCAGTTTTTCTACCAAATTTCGGAAGACCCAGCGATCTCCGTTAACCTGTAGTTGACAGTTGCGAGGAAAAAGTGTGAGTACTTAAGTTAATCATTCAAATTCTAAAACTGGGATGATTTATTACTGAAAGAGTCAATAACAAAAGCAGTAGAACCCTTTACTCAGATTTCAGAAGATGTCTTGAGAATTGGATTTACTGGTTGTTTGAAGTATTTCCATATCAATGCATCTTGTAAAGTATTAAAGAAACACGAAAGAAACAGTGGTGGAGGGAACGTCACTTCAGTTAGGGAGAGATATAATAGGGGCTAGCCAGAGTGCACCTTCCTAAGTCACTAAACAGAACATATCTCCTGTATTTAACAACTCAAGCGACTAAAATCTCTGCGTATTAAAGGACTCGTTCATCTTGTTTGTTGGGTCAGATACGAAAGACGAGCAACAGCGCGTCAAAAAGCACGTGGCGCTCACGTGACCACACTCACCTCCAGTCTCCCAGCTGTTCTATCGTGGTGCAGGTGTTGGTCCGTGGCATAGGAGATTTTTCAGCTGGTGACGAGTAGTCTCGCAGAAGCTCGTCCTTTGTCGACTTACGAGGAACAAATTTTTGGGTCCTATGAAGGAAAAGGTTTCGCTGTCAGCAAGAGAAGGAGATTAAAAAATTCCAGTAACAAACTTAAATTAAAACCCATACGCTGATTACTTGAAAGGTTCTTCTTTCCTGGAGGACAATTTTCTCCTTTCCCTTCAGACAGTTCGTTACCAAGAAACACCGCGGCTCCGGCACTGTTACGGTTTTAGCGCCTTTTTTGTTCATTGACCGACAGTGTCTTAATATCGGAAATACTAAGCTTCCGCAGTTATTTTTAGTTATCAATCTTTTAACTTAAGTCATTCCCCCGAAATAAAATTTAACATACGATTTTTGTCAAACTTTCGTAAGTTTTTATCTGTCATGCAATGTTTTGAAATATAAAATAAAAATAATAGGTCCCCATGTCCATTTACGACATAACACCGTCTCAAGTTACCCCATAATTCCTAGCAATCTCGCCTAACAAACAAGTTTTTATCAGTTTACACTACTTTCCGTACGAACAGGAAGCACGTAACTAAAGCAAATCTTGAAACAATGCACTGATATAATTTATCGATAACAAGGAACAATTTAATAGATGTTTCGTGGCAGATGCTCGTACCATCAGACGAAATTGACTAAATACCGACCTTCTTCGCGTGCGTGTTCTCGAGGTCATGATTTTATCTCCGTGAATAACGCGTTTCTAGCAATAAATTTGTTTTTGAACATGTATTCTTTCTAACTCTTTGAACAAAAAGAGGATGAATGGTAGGTAAAAAATATTTGGGAAAAAAGACAGGTCCCCGTGCTTGTTTAAGAAGAAATAACTATTACTTTCACTGGTGAGCTTAGCCTCATAGGAAACCTATTGCGCCCGGGACGTGTGCTAATAACGCAACAAATCGAGCGCAGTGAGGATGCGCAATGCAATATGGGGGAATGACCGTGAGGGAGCTGTGTCACGAAATTTCGCCAAATTCAGCCACTAGGAGCTGGCCACCAAATTAAGCTAAACATAAAAATAACCACTTAAAGCATCGACGAAAGATTTCAATAACACAGCAAATACAAAAGAAGGCAGCGATGGGCCAAATTGAAGAAGATTAACACAGATTGCAATTGGGGTTTTTGAAAAAATGTTAGGCTGAACAGTTTTCAAAGTTTATCTGTTCAAAGTTTACCTCTCTATTGTTTGTAAATTTAAATATAACGCTTGGGATACATATTTGTTTGTCACGAAACTGTAATTTTGTCACTGACAAGTAATTTCTTCTTTAACGTTAAGTTCAATAGCAAGTGAGGGCGAGTAATTGGAAAAACTAACCAAACTGGACTGGACTGCTGTGACACGGCCCCTTTAAGAACCAAAGCCAAAACCAAACTAACCAAATTGGACCGGGCTGCTGTGACACAGCGCCTTTAAGAACCAAAATCATGGAACATATTTAATAAAACAAATATTCCACTCGCGCTTGCTTGATATGAGATGACTATAACCAAATCGGCGCTGGCGTCACGCGTACATGGAGCAATCGTTGATTCTATTAATCGTACAGTCCGCCCGTCGTTCGGTCTAGCGCGGTCGTATTTGTAAACGTTTACGACAAGGCACGTAAGAGAGTGACTTTTTCTCCTGCGTTTAAATAAGAATCAATGTTTACAAACCCAGTGCCTAAGGTGATTGAAGCTCTTTTCATTGGGACAAATGCGGAATATGGCCGAACACCTGAAACTAAAACCAAAATAAGCAATAGGGAAAATAAACAAAACACTTTAACACGAATTGATATACTTACAAATAACTCGCCAAAATTCATGAGCCATGTTAAATGTGGTTCTAACTTTCGATCATTTGAGCTACTGAACAAAACTTTCCGTTGGTATTGTTAATTACTCTAGACAAGATGGTTCTGAATGTTATACTCATTGACTGAATCCTATGGTCTTGTGATGCATTTCATTATGTTGTACAAGGTTATTCTAACTTTTGGGTCTGCGGAAGAAACAAGGTGGTTCTTTTGAGTCTGTGGCTGAAATCCTACAGTGTGACCATTCAAATGAAAGCTACTGAGCAGTACTTTCCTGTGGTGCTGTTTATTATGCTGTACAAGGTGGTTCTAAATTTTGAGTCTGTGGATGAAATCCTACACTGTGACCATTCAAATGAAAGCCATTGAGCAGTACTTTCCTGTGGTGCTGTTTATTATGCTGTACAAGGTGGCTCTAACTTTTGACTCTGTGGATGAAATCCTAAAGTGTGACCATTCAAATAAAAGCTATTGAGCAGTACTTTCCTGTGGTGCTGTTTATTATGCTGTACAAGGTGGTTCTAACTTTTGACTCTGACTATGAAATCCTAAAGTGTGACCATTCAAATAAAAGCTATTGAGCAGTACTTTCCTGTGGTGCTGTTTATTATGCTGTACAAGGTGGTTCTAACTTTTGACTCTGTAGATGAAATCCTACAGTGTGACCATTCAAATAAAAGCTACTTAGCAGTACTTTCCTGTGGTGCTGTTTATTATGCTGTACAAGGTGGTTCTAACTTTTGACTCTGCAGATGAAATCCTAAAGTGTGACCATTCAAATAAAAGCTACTGAGCAGTACTTTCCTGTGGTGCTGTTTATTATACTGCACCAGGTTTTTCTACCTTGTGAGTCTCTAGATCAAATCCTAAAGTGTGATCGTTCAAATGAAAGCTACTGAGCAGTACTTTCTTGTGATGCTGCTTATTATACTGCACAAGGTGGTTCTAACTCTTATGTCCGTGGACTTAAGTGGGACCATTCAAACGAAATATATAAAGCAGTACGTTCCAAGTTGTGGTACTATTTATTTGAGCAAGACTGTATAATGACCATAAGAGGGAAGTGATAAAACCACCTTCCGTGTTCGGAATTCCGTTTAAGATACTGCATGCGAATAAAACTAAAAAAGGTACCGTGGTAATTCAAAGCCCCTGGAGCCAAAAGCACATACCTTTTTCCCCCGCTTCCTCTTCAAACTGGGAAAATTCATCTTCCAGACGCCTGCAATAAAATATCAGATGAAAAAGACATAAGGCGACCATCACTTAAATGTAATATGACCAGTTGGTGTGCTTGCACGAAAAGCTACTCTCCACATGAGCGCAGTCGATGGCTGAATTGTTGACCTGAACAACATTATCGCAGGGTAGCTTGAAATTTCACTTTCGGTTAGTTCAAAACCGCCCAAGAACGCCGACCGCGACTAATTTGAGTTCTCTCTGTTGAAAACAGCAAAACATGAAATGCCAGCGTTGTTTCAATAAGGTATCTTCGATTTTTTACCCTTAATTGAGACTTTTTATGACATGACGTTTTATGACTTTTTTTTTTACTGAAAACAATGAAATTACCGTCTCACCTTAGCGACAGTTTTGAAGATTGCCCTGGACCTGTTAACAGGAAATAATCGACACATTAGCTCTTTCTTCAGCCGGTCTACAGGAGTTACAAGCAAGATCCAAAAAGCCAGGAAAACAATAACAACAACAACAACAAAAAAAAACATGCATGACAAAGATTCCGAGGAGAGTTCCGTTTGGAAAACGATCAAGCAAACAAACTAAAAAAAAGTCACCATCTCGCGATTAAGTTTAATAAAGCGACACAGGTAATTGGTTTTGTTTTTCCCCCCCATAGCATTTGATTAGTTTGGTTTTTTAGCATTGGTCGGCGAGAGAATGTACTAAAATTTATCAAGTGGTGGACTGGGCCGAGTGATTTCACTGTTAACGGCTTTTTTAAAATGCGAAATAGACACTGCTTCGCTTTGAGTAAAACCCAGAACCTTTCCCCGTCGTATAATTATCGCAAAATGCCTCCAAAAAACTTATCTTTCTACGTTGCTGTGCCTTTCCAAAGTAGATGTACTGCGCGGCTATTTAGGGAAGCTTTATTGAGATTTGCAAGGTCCGTGTTTGGAAATATTGCTCTTGTTCCTTCTTCTGACATAGGTTTGTTGACCTCCCTTCCGGCTCAGTCCATGAACTTAACAAAAGTATCAATAACATCTGTAGAGCGCATGTGTCGAGTAATCGCTGTATGATTTTGGCAGTGATTTTACAGACAACTGACAGACAATTGAGGTTTTCAAATTTTGTTCAGCGGCAAGTGCAGAGCGCATGCGAGATGTGAGTATAAACAGCTTGATGCGAGTATAAACAGTTTGTGCTCTGCTCCGTCGCACCAAAATCGCTATTGAAACACCGTGAAACCGCAAAGAAAATCGCACTAACAGTAACCCCAAAAATCTCCTGCCACGGTAAACGGCCTTTCAGCAACTCATACACATGGCTGTTAGAACTCGTAATGTTATAAAGGAGACCTGTAACCCAGTTAGCAAATCTGAAAACATGTCCGGCAAATAAAAATCACAATATTAACTTTATACTACATATTAGTTTTGGTTTATTTTTCTTTTGCAGTCCAAAATTACTTTGAGTCCAAAAACACTCGCTGTCCTCGACCAAATTTGTATACAATGAATTTTACGTCAAAATTGTGTTCATTTTGCTCGAACTTGCATACATACCTGCACTGCAGTTTAGTATACGTTCATAAAAAAGAAATTTTTACGCCAAGCACTAGCCAAAAACTCTCAAAACATTATTGTTCATTTACCTGTGCCATTATCATCATCTTCATCTTCTATGGACAAAACATACGTTTAAGAGTTAGATTTCAATCTTTGTACATGAAACAATTACCACTTAAATAATCATACAATTACCAGAACAAAAATAAATGGGCTATGCCAGGGGCGTTTGCTGGTTACTTTGGCAAATATGTGAAAAAATATGTATGATTTAGAAATACTGCCCCTGTACAGGAAATGATTCTAGAATAAACCACAGCAACTTTTTCAAGAAACGACGAAATTTGAAAATGTGGGCCTAACGTTTTTAGTTGCAATTGCTATATCCATATCCATTCTGCCCATCCGTTACCAAAGACACCTAGTAAAAGACGTCGAGCACTAGTAAACTGAATTTAAACAGAACTCGATCATTCATCTTCGCCGCTTTCCATCAATGTAAATCTTTCAATGCAAAGCTTTTCAAGGTGTTACTAAAATTAGCCGAAATATAAATCCGCTTTTGAAAGCAACCTTACCTGAACAATCTTTTCCTTTACAATAGCGGCATTTGCATTGAAATAGAAAGGAGTTTTGATTTTGGTCAACAAAACTCGACAAAAGAAAGAAACTCATTGGGAAACAGGGATCTCTTCGGGATGGCGAGTATGGAAATAATTTCTGTAGTATGAAAATAGATTGCAATATTAACACTTAAACAATGACGCTTGCGTTACGAAGATTGGCTTAGGTTAATTGAAATAAACATATAGCAACATACAGGAAGTGCTTGCTATATTTACGCTGGATTTTTTCTTGTACCATATCGTATCTTCACTAAATTCCGAGGCTACTAGGACGAGATCTCAACAAATGATACAGGGATCAGTTTCCATAGAAACTGAAACGCTGCGTCAGTGGGAGTTGATATAAGTTATTCGCAGCCGTGAGGAAATTCAAACTACGAAAGCCGACATTTCGAGTGTTAGACCTTCGTCAGTTCTGACTACGCCACGACGAAGGGCTAACACTCTTTACGTACGGTGGCCAAATTTCCTCACTCGCTTCTTCCGTATTTATGGGCCTTTTTCTATCGCTACTTTTGGGAATAGCTACACGGTATACTTTCGAAAAACAGAATCGTGTTCCGCACATGGGCCGATTCATCTGAGTAAACTCGGGACAAATACAAAAACATAAGCGCAATTTTACTTAAGAGGTAATGATTTTTCAAAGAAATCAGTATTTGTCCTTGCATGGTATTTGCCGGTATAGTCTTAAAGGTAGGGCTATATCAGGTAGTTTTGGCACAGGGTATCTGTTAACTTATTATTGATATAAAAATAATTTAATTACCAATGTTACTCAGAAAATAAGTGTTGTCAAGAAGATGAATGCTATCGTTGCAAGAGCAAGTACCTGAGCTTGAAGAACCCACTATTAAGCTTATTCCTCGCTGACGTAATTTTTTGGTCACTAAAAACGCATAGTTTGGCTGCACCCCTCCAAGCGACTCGCTATCTGCAATTTAAGCGGAAAAAGAATTTGAGACTGAGTTAGCTGTTACGTCTTTTTTGATTTCATTCTTTAGGTTTTCAAAACTTGAATTGTTTTGCAATACACAGTAGTTAAACTATGCTTTCCGGTGGAGTTGTTTATAAATATACTGTTCAAGGTGGTTTTAACAGAAGTTCTTTCCTGTGGTGCTGTTTATCATCCTGTATCAGGTGGTTCAACCTTTTGAATCTCTGGAGGAAATCCTAGCCTGCGAATATAGCCGCCTCTCATCTCGCTCCCCACCGCTAGGGACGGAGTATCTCGCGTAACGTCCTTTGCGGCGGGGTGCAATGAGAGGCGGCTGTATTCGCAGGCTAAGGAAATCCTAAAGTGTGACCATTCAAATGAAAGCTATTGAGCAGTACTTTCCTGTGGTACTGTTTGTTATGCTGTACAAGATGGTTCTAACTTTTGAGTCTGTGGATGAAATCCTAAAGTGTGACCATTCAAATGAAAGCTACTGAGCAGTACTTTCCTGTGGTACTGTTTGTTATGCTGTACAAGATTGTTCTAACGTTTGAGTCTGTGGATGAAATCCTAAAGTGTGACCATTCAAATGAAAGCTATTGAGCAGTGCTTTCCTGTGGTGCTGTTTATTGTGCTGTACAAGATGGTTCTAACTTTTGAGTCTGTGGATGAAATTCTAAAGTGTGACCATTCAGGTGAAAGCTATTAACCCTGTTCTTTTCTTTCTGTTGGCTGTTTATTATGCTGTTCAAGGTTTTCCCACTCGGAAGAAAGCTACCGATCACTAGTTTCCTACGTAGCTTTTCAAGTGAGTAAAATCATTAAGAGTAGATAATTTTAAGGAGTGCTTTTCTCTGGTGCTGTTTAATTTCTCACTTAAACTTTTGAGTTTGTGAAGGAAATCCTATTCTAACCATTCAAATGAAAGCTACTGAGCAGTACTTTCCTGTGGTGTTGTTTATTGTGCTGTACAAGGTAGTTCTAAGTTTTGAGTCTGTGGATAAAATCCTTAAGTGTCACCATTCAAATGAAAGCTATTGAGCAGTACTTTCCTGTGGTGCTGTTTATTATGCTGTACAAGAGGGTTCTACGTTTTGAGTCTGTGGATGAAATCCTAAAGTGTGACCATTCAAATGAAAGCTACTGAAAAGGTGGATCAGGTGGTTTGTTAACTCTGACCACTAGACGTTCGCCTTACCAAACTCTCGTTGTGGCTTCTGCTTCTTTTCGCGCATTTTAACAGGTTCTACTTGTTCAAAGTTGGCAGGTTCTAAGGCCTCATGAGGCGGAACTTCGTCAATAACTGTAACCATTCTATCGTCTTCTGAATCGCTGCCAATGTACGTCTCCGGCACATCATCATACATGAGGATAGCTTCTCTGTGATTTCTCAAATTTAAACCATTTCCACCTCCACCTTCCTTTCTTTGTCTAAGTGCTACGGGAGGATAGTCTCCAATTTCCATTTGTCCAGTTCCCATTTCTTCGTTTCCTATTTTTAAATTTCCCATTTCTCCAATTCTACTTTCTTCCTTATTTTTCTCTGTATGATCGAAATCAAGATCCTCCAGCGATCCACCAGGGGAACCCGAGGGGGAAAGGGACGGGGATGTTGACCGCGACGTGACAGGTGACGAGGGAGGAGAGGGTAGGCAAAACTGGTCCCAGATGTCATGTTCGCTTAGATTTTCACTGACTATAGATCGACGCAACGAACTTCGTTTATTGTTTGGAAATGAATCCCTGTTATTTTTATGCGCTGAATAAGGTGAAAGAGGGGGAGAGGGGAAGGGGGATAACTGAGGGGTATCCCCTGGGGAAGGTATGGGCGTCCCGTCTTCGAACTTGAGCTTAGTCCCGGACGCACGGTTCAACTCGACAAGCAAACTATTTGGAACACTTCCGATAAAAGTTTCTGTGCTTGAAGTGGTGTTTCCGAAACCGTCTTCGTCGCTGATATCAAATGACGAAATACTTTCAACTTCAGAGGACGTTTCGGAGTGATTGCCATTTGTGAGAATGGTGCCTGTCTTTTTTGGAAGTTCAACAACGCATCTCCAGCGATGATTTGACATTTGTCCCAGTATCGTCAGCTTAGTTCCTTTCGGGATTAGCGCTCGTGGATACCCGGGTATGAGGAGGTAGTCTTGGCTTGTTGTGGACTGAAACTCGCATCTTCTCACCACTGAAAACAACATGGAAAAGGAAGCGAAAGAATACAGTGAGACAGGTGATC
Organism: Siderastrea siderea; assembly: GCA_964030785.1. NCBI lineage: Eukaryota > Metazoa > Cnidaria > Anthozoa > Scleractinia > Rhizangiidae > Siderastrea > Siderastrea siderea. The sequence goes on from OZ034979.1 coordinate 33,388,635, forward strand.
GCTACAAGCAGGGAATGACAAGACGACAAGAAGAATGTGAAAGTGTCTCGGTGCTGCTGAATTTCGGGAAAAAGCGTTTGAACATAGGGTACGCTGTCTAGAGACTCGTGTCGCACTTTCGCAGGTAAATCAAATACTTCGTCTGAAAGGGAACAGCAACAACAACAACAACGCAATGTTTCCAATGCGTTTAGCAAAAGTGAGTTTAAAAGAATACCTTGCCTTTTTTACCAGTTTAATTACCTACAAAAAAGGAGACTAGCTAGAAATTCCGCATGGACAAACAAATTTTAGAAAGCTTTCCCTTACCTACATGTACGAAACTTTGAGATATCAAGGGATCCCAGTTTGTGTGGGTTTAAACTGTACTTCTTCCCTTTATTGCAAGGTCAAGTTGAATCATTTAACATTTACGCATATAATAACCAATCGCATGGAATGTGGTACGTACCCCGGATAACTTTTAACTCAGAGTTTACATGAAGCAATACTTACATTTTGAACCCTCTGGGCCTAAAAACGCCTTCTCTTCCCTCTCAAGAAGTAGCGCAAGGTCTTCCATTTCTTGAAGTCGTTTCTATAGGAAAGAAATCCAAGCTTCGATTAATAGTCAGCGTACAAACTGTCCCTCTTTTCAGTCAGTGGTGTACACATGAGCGGTGCTAGTGTGAACACGTGAGCGTTGCCAGTGTTTAGGACAAGGATGAAATCACTCCCATCCCACGACAAAACCAAGTAAACGACGACAAGGAATGCCCATATACGGAGATGAACTCGTCCCAGGATGACTTTTGTGGCAAGATGAAAACTCTCATCTAAAAGGGCCCTAAGGTCAGGTGCCCTACACTTCTCATTTTCACGTACTACATACAATAAGGATGTAAGCAGTACGTTGAAATACAGTCTAACTTAAAGGGGCATAGTCACGCTATTTTAGTTCACTTTAAAAATCAAAAATATGTCCTCACATCAACGAACGCCCACATATAATGGTCTAGTTTTGTTACCAAAGACTATATTACTTCACTGAATCTATTTCCTGTTGTCTGTTGCTACGGATGGCACGGATGGAAATGGATTGCAACTTGAAGAAGTTAGGCTAACCTTTTCCAAGTTCTTTCACCGTGTTGACAATAAATCGATACGAAATGGTCATGGTTTGTTTTCTCTTAATGAAATTAAGTTAATATGTTCCTTTAAATGTTCAAACACAATGTTGGGCATGGATAAAGTTAACTACCGATAACTTTAGCACATTTTTGACCAAAAATCTGCGAAATCCTCGTGACTATACCCCTTTAAGTGTCTAACTGTCGAAACTTGCAGATGATGCGAAGGATTCAATATGCCGGAGTTTTAACGACCCCATCTTACCAACCTTTAGAATGTCCAAACGAGGATTCTCGGTATTTTTCTTCGAAGTATCGTAGGCCTCTTCTACGTCACCTGAAAGAACACAAAAAATACTGTTCAACTCATTGGTAAAGTGGAAAAGAGTTTGAACTGCTTGCAAGATTCATTAATAATAATAATAATAATAATAATAAATAAACATATTTATGCAGGAAGACCATTTCAGTTATAAAAACTGCTATCAACATGGGTCCTGCGTTAAAAATAAATAAATGAATAGTTAATAAAATAAAATATTAAAACAGTTAAAAAGCTATATAAGAAATCTAAGAAAAGACATATAAAAAGCGATAAAAGGACTAAAACTAGGTTCATATACAATTATTAAAAATATCGGCCCCTTTGTAAAAAAACGCTCTTTTGGTCGATTCTAGTTTAACCCTTTCAATAACATTGAAATTAAAAATAATGTTACTTGGCTTCAGACTAGCAGGAGTGGAATCAGCTTTGAGTGTAGGTGATTTGAAGCATCTACAAGTGAAACAATTATTCTGCCACTGCAATTGATTACCTTCCATTCCAGAGTCTACATCATCTCGATCAAGGTATCTCCTACAACAAAACAAGGGGTTAATTAACTTGGTGCATATTATGAATTCTAGAAAAGTATGTAGCAAGTCAAGGCGATAGACTCCCAAAGAAAGGCACAAGATGCTCGACAAGTGCATTAGCGATAACAAGTGATGAATACAAATGGCCTGTTGCTGTGTTCGCTGTTCTGTTTGTGAATCGTCAAAAACTTTGCCCCAACAAAAGACCGTAGATTGCCTTGCTACCTCGGATCACCATATTATCTTGAACTAAAACACGTTTCCATTGGTTGTTGTCGCTCACTTATTTACTAGTGACACTCGTTATCTCGAACAATTTCATCATTATCACCACCACCACCACCACTACCACCATCATCATCATCATCATCACCATCATCATCATCATCACCATCACCACCATCACCATCATGGTATCCTTTATTTAAACACATTAAAAATTTTAAAGCAAAATGCTTGTGGGGTCGTGTAATATACAGGATAAAAATTAAAATTAGATACAATACTATTACACAACTACGATAATTCTCCTAAGAATACTATTCGATAAAACAATTGGGAGATGGCTATGGGTGGTGGGATATCTGGGTGCCCTTACGTGTTGGAGATTGCGGGACGCTACTGTAGCTTGTAAAGCGATAATGCAAGAAGTACGAACTTCCCGCTCCCACCCTTCACTTCCTTTGCGCTCAGCATTCTCTTTACTCTCGTCCCCCTTCTCGCCCCTCCCCCTTTCAGGTTTATTTGGCTACCTTTTATTAAGGTGGCTCCATATAGTTTTTCAGCGCGCGAGAAATGGGAACTAAATTGGCGCGCGCGCGCGCTCGCGAGGAGCGCGATAGTCCAAGTCAGATGACATGTGCCAATCAATCTCCCAGGCGAACTTTTCCAAAGTCTGATTGAGGGATCTTTATGGCTTACCTTTTCAAAACCTGTCGAGCACATAGCAGTGAAATTATGAAAAGCCTTTGGTTTAATCGCTTTTGTAGCTGACAGTTGCAATCCTCCAATAGTCCTACGAGTGTACGACTTAATTGAGTGCGATCTTCAAGTTCAAGTAACACAGAGAGGACTGAAAACGTTGCACGAATTATTACGCGCCTTCAAGAATTTTACGTGAAGAACTTCTTTCCGTTCTCAACTTGAAATATCAGTGCTGTCCAGGTCAGCTGTCGATAATCTCTGGGATGAGAAACTTAAGTTTGTTTGGAGCCTAAGTGTAAGTAATTTTTTGGAAAAGTGCTTTAGTTTTTGCCTTTCTCACAAGCCGTCTATTTTTTGTCGGGTAAGTTGTCTCTACGGCCGTTCTGAAACGGTTTCAGCAAAATACAGCTGATTGTAAATTTTATTGAGCGACGAGTAGATTACATACTTGTAGCGAGGTAACAGTTGTCACTGACTTTTGATAGAAGTTGAAACTCAAAAGGACACATATTTCAATGTCTATTTATCAGTCACCACTAGCCTTTGATCTAAGTTTCACTTGTGGTGACAAGGTGCGACTTCAAAAACTCCAGTGGCCTAAAATAAAACCGAAAATTGGAAAAAGTTCAATTGTACCTAAGCTCAAATACAATTGTTTTTTACAAAATATTATGCCTAGAATGACGGCATTCAGTGAACGAATAAAGGATGAGTATCGAGTTGACGGCCGGTTCCAAAACAGTCGGCGTTTCGCAGGCGTTCTGTTGACTTGTTGAACCTATCACGCAGAAAAATAATGTGGTCTTTTTCAAAACGTATAATTTCTTGTGGACATTTTTGTTCCCTTTCTCCAACGTCTGCCTTTAAATATAAATTGAAAGCTTATTGTATACTATTTGCCATTCCATGCAGTTATCAAACACGCAAGTAGCCGCTAAGAAACAACACGGGTGTCGGCAGACAAATATTGAGCTTACAACATAAAAAGAACGAGCTTCCCTGCTTTGCTTGGGTAGCATACCAAAACGACACTGTTCTAAGAGTAAACATGACCGCTTTAGTTTTTTCTTGAAGATCGGTTGTAATAAGTTAATGGTAGAAATGAAACTGAAAGTGGTTTAATGATTCCGTGTTCTGGAAAAAGAAATTAATTGCTGCTGGCAATAAAGTGGCGGCTTCGTTCAAGTTTTAGTATCGCGAATCGGTATCATTTTTCTTCTTTTTTGTTTGTTTTTATTCTTTCTTTATTTTTCCGAATTTTTGGTCTCGTGGATCCTTTACCGTAAAGGAAAGAATTTGTCCAGAAAAATGTTTTTCTTTTAATTTGGAAAGAAAAGCTCTAGCAAAGCTTTTTTACCGCTTACCCGCGTGCTGTCCACGCTCGTCCACGCAAAAGGAGTTATGAGCATGCGCAACCCCGTAACTCGAAGAATTTTTATTTTGGTAACGTGAAGAAAAAAGTTAGGTCTTGAGGCATTTTCAAACGCTTATTGCGAGCGTTTCACTCGGTGAAATTTTTTTAAAATTGGAACATTTGTAGGATTTTTGTGTTCTTCAGTCATAATAAAGTAAGAGTAATTTTTGTACATGCACTTCTGCATTAATCGTCGAAAACGAAAATTTACTATTCTGGCAAAACTTATGTACAAACTTTCTCTCAGCTTTGCCAGCTGAGACGTCTGAAACGACAACATCTTTACAACAAAAATAGCGAAAATTCACCGTGTAAAAACCAAGAAATGACGCCGGTGAAGAAACTGGGTAAGCTTGAACAATGAGCCAAACAACGATGTCAGTGGTTGCCATGGAAACGGACCAGGCCCAGAAAATGGGCCTTTTTCCAAAAGTAGAAGGCCTAGGCTAGTTGCTTTTGTAGTTTTTCTCTAGTGAAATGTAAATCAATGACCTGAAAACCGTCAAGAAAGTTATGTATATTTGTCTCTTGAAACTGGTGAGAAACTGTATGGAGACACCTCCTTTTCCCGCCATTTAGAAATCCCATCGCCCATAGCCATCTCCAGTTCCGCCCTTTCGCCTGCCCACTGTCTATGAAGATAATAACCGGTCTCAAGTCTCAATTTCGTTAAACAACTTACACTTCAGGAACCATTTGGTATCTGCGTTGCTCAATTGAAAGAAGTTTGGCTGCCTTTAGTCTTTTATCTGAAAGCAAAGCGTGAAAGAAAAGGGAAAAGCAATCTTACTTTGATAATACACAACATAGTAATGCGCCGATCAATTCGAAACTTCAACATCCCCTCCCCCGGGCATACCCCGGGCAGTTGACTGTGCATCGTGCCCCGGGAGGGGGGAATTTGAACGTTGCGTTTGAAGGGTGGGGAATTTGAACCGGATTTATCTCTTGTTCTGACGTAATACGCCGTGAGTTTTTTCGGTTTTTGCAGGGTTTGATGGATTTACAAGACAGAATTTCCCCTTTGTCAGTAACAACTCTTTCAAAAGGGCCTTAAAAGAAGTTTGAAGGTGTCATTACGGCACATCTCTCTGAAAAGAGTGTAAAGTGTTTGATTGAAGACGAAATTTGTCTTTGAGGAGAGGTATTTTAGTAGTAATGGGTGGGGCATTTGAACGGCTTTTTTGCCCCGAGGGGAGGGAATTTGAACAAGCCAATCTTCAAAAGTTCAAATGCCCGGGGGGTTGCCGGGGGGGGGGATGTTGAACTTTCGAATTGATCGGCGCATAACTCTTGGAAAAACACAAAGGAACAAGAAAAGCCCCTGCAAAAAGACTCTTTTTTCCTCTTAAACGGTAGCAAGATTGCAGCAAAAGAAAAGATCGGCCTACGAGTGCGAGACTGATTAGGAGTTTATACACCCTGTGTACATCTAGCCCTGTCTTATTTTTTAGAGCAGGAGGCTGTACACAGGCTAGCCGGCGTACAGCTTACGAATAATTCCAAACCAGTGACTTTCTCAGAGCCCCTTCTCCTCTGTGTCGCTCAAACGCAAATCTAAGGATACTTACAGGTATTCCGCCTTATTGGCAGAGGTGCAAACATGGTGTGAAAATAGCAATGCAAGGACGGTCATGAAGCCATATTTATATTCCGCACATTTAAAATTTTCAAACATTTCTGCAAAAACACTACTTTTGTGAAAAGTAGGGGGCATACACGTAGCTGCACAAGAAAGTCGGCGTCTCCTTTTACGACCACAGAAAAAAAATACGGATAAATGTGTATTTGTGGAGAGACAATAAGGACGTGCCAGCAGTGAGGGCACTCGCCCCCACCACTGCGGCCAGGGATCGAATCTCACAGTTGGCACATGCGTGAATTTGCTGTTAATTCTTGTTCTTGCTCCATGGCTTTTTCACAGGTTTTCTGGTTTTCCTCCATCCACAAAACCAACAATTCCAAATTCCAATTCAATCCGGAATCCCAGGACTGGACAGGATTGCCAGCTTACCCTCATTAAAGAAGAAGAATTATTGAAGTGTTTGTGAAAAGATACAACATGATTCCTCGCTTTCTATTTCAGTTATACCTCTTAAAATTGACCAGAAAAATATTTTACCCAACATTTAATGTTTTTAATCCACACACCTTTTAGAACTAATAATCTTTTTTTGAAGAAACTAACAGAAATTTAATTCACTTTTTTCATAAACAATGATTTTGTGTGAAGTTTGCACCCCTGCCATTATAACTGGCAAGAAAGAAAAAACACAACAACAAAAACATTAACATAAAAATAAAAGTACACTCTCCTAACTGTCAAAAAGAAAACAAGTATAAATTCAATTCTCTGTCAGTGAATGGTGTGCATAAAGTGCCTTATAATTGACGTGCTGTTGGTAACATGCTAGTTTATTGGCTTGTTAGTCACCACAATAAACATACATTAAATCATACGGTTACAAAGATTTAATTCAGGCGTTAAAAACAGTTTCTTGGTGATGTTTAATTATCATAATAAAATTAGCTATTATTACAGAACAGTATTAGAAGTGCAAATGTTTCAAGAAACTTTATAGAAACAATTGTTGGTAAATTAATGCTGTGAGAAATTTAACTTCTCAAAGAAAATAACTTACTAAATGAAAAACCCCTCAAATAGGTTATGGCTGAGGTTAGAGCCGAACCAACTACAAACAAAAATCAACAATCAAAACATTAATTTTCGTATTTTTAAAATAACAATTATGCCATTTAACAAAAAATGGAATAAAAATTTTGTGATCACTTCATTACATCCCTTTTCAAAATAATCATTTGTGTGGAATCAAGAACAAAACCTGACATCTGAAGTTTTAAAAGCTGTACTTTAACTTCAACCAATGTCAAATTCTTATTTTCAGTTATCGTAACTGACACTTATTGACCTAATGGGTTAAAGAAAATGCAGCTGAAAATTGTTTCGTTTAGAATTCTTCTCAGATGGAAAGCATAAGTAATATTGACTCTCTGCTCAACACCAGTTAAAAGTGAAGTTACATGGTACCTTTAAAAGTGTCTTGAGACATTATGAGAGTTGTTATTAAATGAGAAGAATCATGCAGAAATTAAGAACAGTAAGTTTTAGAATTCCCTGGTACTTATAATTGCAACCCCAGCAACAATATGCAGCATGGAGTGACTAACAGCAGTACTTTTCTGCCCTGGGTAGGATGTGAGTCCACCTCAGGGTTATGCCACAGCATTTTTGTTACCCTTAGTTTGCTCTGACAATTTGCTGGTTTCTAACAAAAGTATTTGTACAGATAAGTGGAGTAAGAATGGATATCCAGTGGAAAAAGATATGCTTAAAAAATACCTGCTGTAGACTCATTCTGTGGTAGAGGCCAAGCCAGTTGGTGATAAAAGGAGAATAAAAGTACAAAGGTATTGTAAGTAAAATAAACACAATGCAGAAAAAACTTCCACAGAATTAAGAAGAACCACAAAAGAAGAGCTTAAAATACAACAGTCTTGTTAACTAACCTGGGGTTTGTCAGCCATGTCAACACCTTCTTCAACTTTGCTCATCCTGTGGAAACATTATTTTGAAATCAAATATACATGTACGGTACATAATGTAATTAAAGACTCACCCACTCCGCCATGGCAACCAAATCCAAACCATGCTAAACAAACCTACCTTCCCCACCCATACATCCCAACAGCTGTACATGCACCTATGCTGTCCAACCCAACTCCAACCCTGCACCCACCCTGCCCCACCCAAACACCCCCATCCCAGCCCCACTGCATCTACATGCGTCCAACATGTCCTACCAAAACACTCCAACTGCACCTACGACCAACCTTCCCCACACAAAAATTGTTTTTGTTTTAACTTACCACCGATACATGCTGCCTTTAGAAGGTGCTTGGAAGAGGTAAGATGGAGCTTGTGAATTTGTTCCCCTAGCAGCAAAAGAAACCATGAAAACGTGTCTTCTGTTAACAGTCAGCCTTTTCTTGGACTTGCGTCGCTAGAACAAAGTAAGAGAGAAAAGGGTTAGTCACACATAAGCTTTCAGCTAGTCACCCACAATGTCTGACACTCATGTTCAATCTTTAGCATGATGCAACCAGTATTACAGCATAAAATTTTATGTTTTACGTTTTCATGGATACACAGCAATGCTATTCCATAACTTTCACATCTGACATTTTGCCTGAGCTGTCACTACAAGACTGCTGTCAAAGGTGTTGCGTTATCACACTTTGACCCTTCATGTGTCACGCGTTCGTAGTTTTGCATTTAGGCATGCGCACTGGTAGCACGCTAGAGGATTAAACATGGCTGTTTGTTGAATCGTTGTTGTTGTTTCTTGTCCGTTTTCAATAACCCGAGATGGTGTCAGAAGTGGGATGGCTGGTCAGACAAATTTCACCTTAACAATGCACTTGAGCCTTATTGGTCAGTCAGAGGAGAGCTCACCGTAGTGTATGGAACACTACTGAAGTCATTAAGAATCATAGTGCCCTCAGCCGTGAAGCTGCAAGTTTTGGACAAGATACACGAAGGGCACCAGGGAATGGTCAAGTGCAGAGAACGTGCAAGGCGTCTGTTTGGTGGCCTGGTCTCAGCCGTGAAGTCCACGATATGGTTGAAAATTGCAAAGTTTGTGCCAAGTACCGACAGCAGCAAGCTGAGGCACTCATGCCAACACCCTTTCCTGAACGTCCTTGGCAGATGATCGGCACCGACCTCTTTGAGCTCGATAACCTGAATTATCTGATAGTAGTGAACTATTTCTCACGCTATATTGAGGTAGCTGCCATGCAAAAGACCACCAAATTCCATGAAGTCATTAGAACCCTGAAAGTAATCTTGGCAAGGCATGGAACTAAGAAGTGACAATGGCCCACAATACACATCAGCGGAATTCACTCATTTTGCAAAAGAATGGGGTTTCAGGCATACAACGAGTAGCCCCCGTTTCCCACAGTCTAACGGTGAAGCAGAGCGCGCTGTAGAAACCACCAAGTCACTGCTTAACCCTTTCCCATCAGCGTTTTTCCCTTAGAAAAACGCATTTTTTACCGCTAAAGCGGTGTTTGAAGTGCTGATGCCAAATGCCACTAAACTTTGCTACAAAAGCGTTTTCTTACATTTTAGCTCAATTTTGAGCCAGCTTCTGTTGTAAATTGTAAATTATGTTGCTTTCACGCATGGGCATAAGCCAAAATTTGGACTTGTTTTTATTTTTTTTTTGCTGATTCATTTCTAATTTTTTCTCGCTTCTTTTGCTTTCCTTTTTCTCTCCCTTTCTTTTCTCTTTATCTTCTACCCCTTATCACCTTTCTATCCACTGGAAAAGTTTTGGCCTCAGTCCTTCTAAAAACCTGGAAATGGAACATTGATCAACTAGGTGACTTGGCCTATTTTACCACCAACTTTGCAGCCAAAATTGGACACGTTTTTCTGGTATAGCTCTGCCAGAATTTGGTCGATATTCAAAATGGACACACGTATGGATGGATCTGTCCTTGCTGTGCTAGCTGCTTATCAAAACAATCTGGTGACGTCAAAAATGATGACGTCACAAGTGGCTCAATGGTTCCCGACTTCAACGTCGGGAAAATACAACTCTTGACGGAAAAGAGTTAAGAAAGAAAAAGATCCAACCAAGGGACTGTTGGCGTACAGATCTACCCCACTGGCTTGCAGTTATTCACCATCAGAACTACTTATGGGACGGAAACTCAGAAATACCATCCCAACCTTCCACACTGTTCTTAATCCGAGTTGGCCGGATATGGAAAAGCTACGCGAAAGAGAAGCAGAAAGCAAGGAAAAGCAAAGGCTGAATTTCAATCATCGACACAATGCTGCTCCCTTGAAAGCACTCCAACCTGGTATTCCTGTGCACATTAAAGATATGGGAACCACTGGTACAGTAACCAGAGCAGCAGAAACACCCAGATCCTACATGATTGAGACAGAGGAAGGCACAGTAAGAAGAAACCGATCTTATGTCAACCCAATCCCTATCAACAACTCAGTTTCACCCCCTGTTTCAGACAAGTCAATGTCACCTAGTGTTACGAAGCAACAGCCCCAGGACAAGGCATTGACTCCTTTGAAGCCACTCCCATCACCTTGTCTTTCATCCAGACAGAAGAAACTTGTTAGACCCTCTCTAAGTTAAAAGAGAGCCTTGGACTTTGTTGAACTTTGAACTTTAGTTACAGAGACATTTGGACATTTGAACTCATGCTTGAATGTTGTTTTTACTTAGTTTAGTGGACACCGATCACATGGCATCAGATTATAAATTTCACACTAGAGTTGCATGTTGTTTCTCAACTTCAAAAAAGGGAAGATGTTGCGTTATTGAACTTTGACCCTTCACGCGTCACGTGTTCATAGTTTTGCATTTAGGCATGCGCACTGGTAGCACGCTAGAGGATTAAACATGGCTGTTCGTTGAATCGTTGGTGTTGTTTCTTGTCCGTTTTCAATAATCCGAGAAAAGGTACATGTACATGTACAGTGTAACTAACATCAATGTTGGAAATAACAGTTACATGTAGGACACTGCACAGAGCAAGACCAAGTTTTTAACACAAAGGTCTGACTAACAAAAAAAAATTGGTTCCATGAACCTTTGTCTCCAGAGCACTAAAGATTGTGCAGCACACTACTCAATAACGTGGACTGAATACATTCATGGATATTACCATGCAATGTAGGAAACATGTTAATTAGGTTGCTAAGAAATGTAGCCTCACCTCAAATCCAGGATCCACAGTTGATACTTGCGTACCTTTCTTCAGGATAATGAAAGCTTCTTTCTTTTCATTCTAAAAACCAGTCACAACATTATTATTAAATTAGCAGTCTTGCAAATTTAAAAGTTATTTTGGACCAAAAACTCCAGTACTACAGTTACAAGTTTTCAAAAACAGACTGGGAAAACCTGTCCCCCTCAATCATACAAACCTTGCTTTTACATTTTGCCTCATTTAAAGATGCTATTCATTCCGATTCTTTATTTATTTTAATTAATTCTTTATTTATTTATTTATTCATTTAATATTTATTTATTTATTTATTCAGATTCTTGTCAACCCGTTAGTTCTGAACTTGGCAGGATTATCATGCTTGAAGTGCAATGTTGGGTGTGAGAAGACAACTAGTTTTAATCAAACAACTGAGTTTAACAACTTGTCACCAGTTCTCTAATTAACCGGGCGACCGCCGGTTTATAAAATGGACACGTTTTTTTTCTTGCGTCAGTTGGCTTAACATACGAACAAAGTGCTGTAACGCTTGTGGTACGGGTACTCAAGAGCGTACTGTCTTATAGAAGACGCATGCGCAATTGTTAGTATGCTGAATGTTACCTTCGTGTGTTCTTGTCTTTTAATTTACAGTATTTAAGATATGAACGGCGACAGGTTGTTAAATATAGGGTTTTAGTATTTGTCTGTATAACAAATGCACAACTGAGTAAAGCAGCTAATAGGATTGAATGCAAAATTGGCTGTGTTGTCTGATCTAGTTAGTGGTTATGGTGAAAATTTTTTTAGCGCAGGAGTTTTGTCATGGGGATTGACATTTTGAGGGACGTAAAAATGTGGGAATGGAAGGAATGTGAGGAGCATATCATGCTTCTGTGAATGTGATTTGCTTTGAAAGTTGCATTTTGTATAGCAGCGGTGTAATATTGTGCTGCATGAGAGGCAGTTTCCCTTGGCGTTTTATGGGGGGACGATTTCCAAAGTGCATTGTAAGTTTTCTCATTGGGTAACCTGTATTTCGCAGAGGAAAGAAGCGACAGCTGCGTTTAAGGAACGGTGGCTTAGCAAAAGAAGGGATTGGCACTAGTATGATGATGCAATTAGTGGATTGCACCATCGATACATCATAGTTCTTGAGAAGGGAGAGAGATGAGTGTTTATTTGAGGCGAGAAGTTGATTTTAATTGCATAAAGACGAAGGAATCGGTCATTAATAAGGAGAGCAATTAATAAGGTAACTCTTACAGTACAAGTCTTTAAGTTAGAAAATAACTGAATATTATCAAGTGATGCATGTGGTTTTTGCATGTGGTGTTGGTTTACTTTGCATGGGGGTTCCCGGGTTAGCAAACCGGATTTAAACATCACGTCATGATATGCCTTAACGTGCCCCAGACTCTGACGATCTGCTCAAGCTCGTGTTTATGAAGCATTATATTTTGATTCTACCGCTATGTTCACTGTTTGTATTCACGGTCTGGGCACAACAGTAAAATTAAATAATATTTCGTCATCCCTTTGTAAGCATCCTCAGTTGTTGGCAAATTTATACCGACATTCAACGTTTGAGTGAATTTGTGTTTTTCAGCAGAAATAAAAGCGATAAGAAAGATAAGCTGAGTCATCACAGTTTAAACATTTCGTCATCCAGTAATGCTATAGTCAAAATATTGTGTCACACAATCACACTTTTTGTCACGCTGGTTCGCATAAATACAGGATCACGCTAACATTTGTGAAAACTAGGGGTAGGGAGGGTCAGAACAGCCGGTTAAAATGCCCCTTGGGCTTTCTTGTTATTTACAAAGTGACCAATAGGAAAATATATTGATTTCATGAAACCTGTTTGAGTAGTAATATTAAATGATATGCATCATTATGAAGCCTGTAAACCTTACACTGTAAATGGTTTCTTTTCTCAGTACGAGAAACTGCTTTGTACTGTCTTTTTAGTCTTGAGATTTTTAACCTACAATGCATTCAATTGCTATGTATCTTTAACCCTTGTCACAGCCCCCCAACTAATTCAGAAGTAATGAATTGACCTCTTGAAAACTAATTAAAAGAAAATAATTTGGACTCCCACAACAATGTCACTCCATCTTATGATAATAATCAAAGTGTTAACATAATAAAGATTGTTGTTGTTAAATACCTCATTAGTAGGACCAATGAGACTTGCAGGAGGTAGATAATCTGCAGAGTTTTTCGGAAGGGACAAATCCTGTTAAAAATACCAATAGCCAGATGAGAAAGGTTTACATAGCTACCTATATGTACACTTTACATTATTCAGCTCTGACATGTACTTCAAGTTATCAAAACCTGTTAGAAATGTTTCTTTAGAGGAAAGAAAACCAGCAAACTCTCAAAGCAAGTTGACAATAAACAACAAATCCAACCCAGGTAAATTTAAATTCCTGAGCATGAGATTAGATCTACTTGGGTCACACTGAGTGGAGACAAATATGCCAACAATGTCCAAATAAAAAGATTTTGTGGGATTCTACATCTGAGGCAGGGGTGGGCTGGTTATTAGTGCATTGTCAGGACTTCAGATCTGAAGGTCGCTGGTTTGACGCCCAGTCCCCGCCATGATGTTATTTCCTTAGACCAGAAACTTTACCCCACATTGTCTCTCTCCATCAAGGTGTACTGGCGACATACTGCTGGGGGTAACCCTGCAATGGACTAGTATCCCATTCTGGGGGGAGTAGCAATACTCTCATTAATTTAAATTGCTTCATGCTACAGAAACTGGGTCAAGCTCCGGCTCGTGTGGGCCACCTTAGCTCGTGAGCGACTTTAACTTAACCTACATGTACTTCTGCACATCATCATTAATAAGACATCTTACTTTGTATAGTCTAATTGTTGATCCACACAAGTCAACCCAAAATGTCTGCCACACACTATCCTAAAATACAAATCAAAGAAAGGGTAACCAAATTTTGAGTACATACATGTACACTGTAGTTGGAACACTCATTACAGTTAGTAAACAGTTGTTCACATATAAAAAATACATGTATATACTGTACCTTTATCTTTTTTGGATCACTCAGTACTGTGCAGTTCAGGTATCCCCACTGAAATTGCAAAAATAAATAAATAAACAATAAAATAAAAATAAAAATAACAATGTCAAGTTTAGTTGAATTACTGTACAATGCTTCTCTGGTTAACCCTTTAAGCGCTAACAGTGATGACAACGAAATTTCTCTATCCATTACCACTACTTGTTCAACATTCAAATGATGAGAATAAAGGAAGTGATCACCAAGGATAAGATGTCTTGATATTTAGACAATTTCTCCTTACTAGATCCATAAGAAATGTATGGAGAACAGTAAGGAGAATATGCATTTTTATATCAGCGCTTAAAGGGTTAAAGAGCTACCCCCCACTTCACCTAAAAAAAGTACTGAAAACATGTAACAATAATATTTAAAAAAAAACTGCTGTGTTTGACATTTAAAGCCCTGAGCATGTATACACCTTATTCCAAAATGGCGGAAAATACATTTTTACTCTTTCTTCTCATTGCTAATAGGCCCTTGTTGCCTCGACCCCATCTGCAGAATTCAAAGAAATATTTGGCTTAAAACGAGGCAACAAGGGCAATTAACATGGTCACAAAAGAATGTATTTTCCACCATTTTGGAATAAGTTGTATTACAAGGTTAACCCTTTAAGCCCCAATACATGTATATCAGTATGCATTTTCTCCTCACTGTTCTCCATATATTTCTCATGGTACTGGTTGGGAGAATTTGCATAGAAATCAAGACATCTTTTCTTTGATGATCATTTCCTTTATTCTAGTGACCAGCATGTTTGAGTTAAGCATATAATAAAATTATTATTGTAAGGAAAAGTTACTAGATGCTTGTCACTCTTGGGGCTTAATTATATAAAGGGTTAAAGCTAACAAGGGCTCTTGCAGGCATTTGCAGTTTCGTCTCTTTTTATTAACAACTCCTGAAGGGACCTCTGTTTAAAATAAATGCTCCAGCTGTCTTCTTCAGTACCACTCAGGCAATGATGAGGTCCTAAGTTTATTCAGACAGTAACATGGACCAAAAAATTGGTAGCCGTACTTCAAATGAAAATGTGATAAGACGGCTGTGATCAAGGAAATACCAACAGTGACAGCTAAGACCAAACTTGTAGGCCTTTTGTATGAGTGACAGGAGGCATTTTGAAATGGAGACAAGGAATGCTGGTGCCCCTCTCACCTACCCCCTCCCTCTTGGCAGGACCTCCGTAAACACAGTCATTGATAGTGCCTGTGAGTATAATTTTTTATTTTATTTTTAACAAAAAAAAAACAAGACTGTACTTACATGGATGCAGGACAAATCAATAGATTCAGTGGAGCCTGATATGCCTGAAGTTGTCTAAAACCAAAACAGCAGTTTCATGAACAAAATGCTAGGCAACCTGCCTCATACCCTCAGAGCATGCCGAATTAATAATTAAGTACTGTATTAGGGAGATCTGAGCAGAACTCAGCAGTTGACTGAACTAGAAATTGTGCACACGGAAAACTTTAAGACTGCTTAATTTAATACAGCTCATTTGCTTGTTTCTTTCCTTTGACAAACTTCAATTTGTAAGTCTGTTCCCCATTTGACCTGGAGTGTTTTCCTCTTTCCCTGTTTAATTTTTCTTAATAGCCTCCTATTCTTGGTACATACTGTAATCACAGAGACAAACTTTTACTGGGTTCGACATATGTTGAGTTGACTCACTAGCCACCAGGCAAGTGAGCTTCAAAATTCTACTAGCCCACAGAACATTTCAGTCGCCCAAGTTCCTTACCAATGTCTTTCTTCACCCATATCACCTTGACCCTGGTAGTAGAGCTAAAGAATTTGAAGGATCTTAATAGCTTTTATAACTATGCAACTGCTGGGTATTTGCTGCAAGCTTTAAGCCAATTATTGCAAATCGAGTCTAAGGAACAAACTTAAAGGGGCACTGTCACGGGGATTTTTAAGTTTTGGAGTGAAAAATGCGCTTTTCCGCGTACACAGAATACTCCTAGAATGCCAAGAGAAGGAAATCAAATGATTTTCTCAAAGGATGAGCAAACCATAGTTAATCACTGTGATTTCTCCACGAAACAAAGGCAAAACTTGAAAACATCAGCCTGACAGTTTCAAGTTGCAACCATTTCCATCCTAGTGATCCACGGTCAAACACACTTAATTATAGTCCCAAAGAACTGGTAGTAAGAGTAGTTTTAAACAAAATAAAACCAGAATTTTTGGGTCTCCACTGATTAGAATATGTTTTTAGCTTTTCAAAGTTATCCTAAATATAGGTGACAGTGTCCCTTTAAGTCTTATATTCATGTCACTGAACGATTGATCGAGTGAAACATTATGTAAACGTTTACGAGTGTTAGGTGAAACAGGTCCGAATTTTGGCACGGGCTTGACTCCCTGTCCCAGTGTCACATGTGGGTTTGAGTTTGTTGTTAGTTCTCGTCCTTGCTCTGAGAGGGTTTTCTCTGGGTACTCCGGTTTTCCCCTCTCCTTAAAAACCGACACATCCAAATTCCAGTTCAATCCTGGAGGTGTCCCCCAATTACCATTCTGTGCGAAATACCATTGATGCCTAAATAAAGTGATATATTTATTTTATTTATTTATAGCTTAGCTGTCAAAATTCTAACCAACCTTGTAACTTTTAGAATACTTGGATAGGCTTTTTGTGTCAAGTAAAAGATGAAAGGGACGAACGTAAATGACAACGACGTAAAACACCAGCTATCTTGTCTAACTTAGTCGCCTGGTAATAAAATCTGGAGGTTGTGTGGTTACCAAGTGGAGGACGTGCAGTGAAACCCTCGTGATCGAGGTAAGAAAGAGTGAGTGAAATACACTATGGTTTTGCACTTGCTTGGTTTTAGAATAGAACAATAACAATTATTATAATAGAATTAACAATAATAATTAATTAATAAATAATAATAATAATAGAATTTAGAATAGAATAATAACTTCACAATGCGGTTCCAGTGGAATGAGTTTTTCCCGGTACATTAAAAAAATTCACAAGAAATTTTCTTCTTGCCCACGGGCTACCGAATGCACAATATTTACTAGCCACACTTGATTTGTACTTGCCATGGGCGACCGGGCAAGCGGAGATGTCAAACCCTGCATTTACCGGTTGATTAAGGCCTGCGCATAGTATGCTTGGGCCACAAATTGAGTGGAAAAAAACTTGACACATAACTTAAAGAGTACGGACCTCAAACTCAGGCAAAATAAGGGTATCTGTTGGCTGGTTCATAACCTAACTTTGTAACAAAGCAGTCACACGCATTAAAAGTAGTAATTTAAAGGGACAAGGTTTCAAATGATGCAAAGCTAAGGGTTTTGACGTATGACTAACAGTTGGCTAGGGTGACTAGAATAGGATAAGTGGAGTTTTGAGGGCAATGATCCAGGAAAAATCTCCTTTCAGTTGTAGCCAGAGTCCCTGGATTTACAGTGATCTTGATTTCTGGAAAGTCTTAGTTCAATATCTGGATGTTTTGATTTAAAGTAAAGTACTCTTGCAATGAAAAAAAAGTTCAAATATTTGACACAAACAGTCTCATTTTAGGGGTCATTTCAACAAATCAACTATTAAAGCCAAAAAACATTTTCTTCCCAATGCAACACGGAAAACCTGCCACCTCAACCAGCTGGAATGATCCCAGCACAACATGAACTCGGTTTCTCACAAAAGATGTACATTTCAATTGTTACAAATTTTAAGAAAATCTATGACAGTTCCGAAATCAACAACAATGGACGTTGCAATTTGATTTAATTTATAGATAATTTTTGTGTTAAAAAATTGCTAAATGAAAAAAGGGAATAACATGATTGAAAAGAATCGTTACAACCCTTAAGAAACACGCTTCCAAAAACAATAGGAAAGAAAGCACGCGCTGGAGTCTTAATTAGCTGTAGATGTGCTGTGGTTTATATTTCAAACTTCCCTGGTTGCTTTTACGTTGACCGCCGGTTTTCTGGCATTAATTTTGGAAACTAAAAGATCAAAATAAACATATTTTTCAACTTACAAGTTATTCGTAGACTAAACTGGTAATGTTATTTCAATTTCAGACATTGACAAGCGTGGGCTTTACTACAAAACCTTTCATGGTCTATATAGTAGGTAAAACATGAATACAAAGGTTTTAAACAAACATCCGTATCGTCCAAAACATTAGATAAAAACTTATCTTAGAGAACGACGCCGAAACGTAGACAGACGTAAACAGAATTAAGGCCTTCAAAATGTCTAAAACACACGATAGAAGTCTTTACAAATCGTCTATGCGCACAATTTATAGCGGTATGCAAGAACTTCGAAGTGATAAATTTTTCATGCGATTTAGCGCTACAAACAAATGTTCGCTGCCAAGACGCTAGAATCGAGCCCGTTCAAGAGTTAGTCACGCCATAAACCTAAATTGGCAGCAATAACAGTTTAAATAAGGAAGAGATTGACATTTTCTTTACCTCGTTTTCCGAAGACGCAGGCCCGTCTTCCGCTATTTCAGCCATGTTTACGAGCGGTGTCATCACATGATAATCTATGCAAGGGTGGCCCCATATTTGGGGTGCTAAATGACTTCCGTTTCAGTTGCTGTCTCAGTTGGGTTCGGCTTCCGGTTATAGGAGGGAATTTACTTATAATTTGTTTTGTAAAGTAAAATAACTTATTGTAACTACGCTAAAAGCTTTAAGGTAGAAATCAGAATATATTTGGCGTTCAAAGTGAATAAAAAATAATGATAATAAAATGTGTAGCACAAATGACAAAGTTAGTGCGGATTGTCCTGGTGACAAGAAAGACATAGGGACCAGATCAGAGAAGGTTGAGGCGAGAGACAAGGCTAAGACTCTTGAGCCTCTAGGCATTAATAAACGTGATAAACTGTAATTTGTAACTACATATAATAATTTTTTTGTTTATATTCTATCATCTCTAAGCCACGCCATACAACGTCATGTATGCAACTTCCGCTCATTGTTTTACTACGTATATACTTCTGTAAATTCGTGATTTGCCTCAATAAAACCTGGTGAAGACTGGTATTGGCCAGTCGAAATACTGTAACCTACGTCTTTTCACGTTGTTTGATCAGTCTCTGCAGTAGTCATTTTGACAATCATTTATATTGCAATCTACTATTTACTGCACAGACATGTTCAAGATTAATGTTCACGAATGTTGGTGATAAATCTCATGAGGTAAAAATATTTTCAATCATCATTTCTATGATCAAAGATATAATGCATTACATATAGACGCTTTCTTTTGACATGCACATGCATTTAATGCAGTGTTCAGTTTCCCAAGATGCCTTATGTTTTTAACACGCAGTCTCAAAAGATAAGGGTTTTATCGCATGGTGCAAGGGTCAATGTGACCAGATATCTTCAACTGATAACAAATATGTTACAAGCCACGGTGAGCAGTTTGGAAATATCCACCGAAAACATTCACAGGGAATGTTTCTGTTAGAGAACAAAGTGTAAAAGAAGAAAGTAGCTGCTTCTGAATTTTGCCAGTCGCCACCTTCTCCTGTTATAGTGACTCAACCTAACCTGGGGCGGATCTAGGGGTGGTTCGGGTGGTTCGGTCGAACCCCCTAAAGTGACAAAAAGAACGTCTAAACTCGTGCAGCTTCTGAAAAAAAAAATTCACTAATAACTGTACAATCTTTTCAAAAACAAGCAGTTGTCTTTTGAACAAGAAAAACAGCAAAAAAAAAAAAAACCTTAAAATTTGAAAAGCCCCACGTAGTAAGCAGTCGAGTCTACGGCATATATAGCGCTTCCATTTCTGTCTGCCTATTTGGTAAGAGAACCATCTATTCACGCTCCTGTTCTACATCACGCCAAGCGACAGTTTGTCTACCGAAGCCAATCAACTTCCCCGGTTCATGTTTGGGTAAGGTCACACCGTTCTTTCCCAATCAGTTTTGGATCGTTCTCTGGAACTCATTTTGAAGTTCGTCAGACTGAGAGGTATATCCAAGAGGCAGAAGGGGAAAGGAGCAACAAATTGACCGTTTCTTTGCAGGATCAGCAAGGCAAGCATGCATTCAAGCAACCGCTCAGCTGTTTGAAAGAGCCGACTGTGATTTATTTCTAGTAGTCGACTTTGAATTGTCTATTTGACTTTGTGCTCATTTTACAACAGAATCCATTCGTAGTTCTGATTTGGATATAATTTTTGTTCTTTAGGTTTTTTTAACTAGTTAGCACAAAACTAAGATGATTTCAAAGCAATTTAAAAACAACTTTAATTAGCCTTCAAAACGCTGGAAATCGCATTGCCGATGGGATAAATTTCAAAATTTCCCGGG
This sequence comes from Siderastrea siderea, assembly GCA_964030785.1. Lineage (NCBI taxonomy): Eukaryota > Metazoa > Cnidaria > Anthozoa > Scleractinia > Rhizangiidae > Siderastrea > Siderastrea siderea. The sequence continues at coordinate 33,409,105 of OZ034979.1, forward strand.
GGAACATGCCCCCGGACCCCTCTAGAAGCTCCCGCCTTCGGCGGTCGCTTACCGAACCCCCCTTATGTAAAACCTGGATCCGCCCCAGCTAACCCCTAAGCAAGCCCTCGCTCCACAGCTTGGAAGGTCGAGGGTGGAAGGGAGGCCAGCGATTTTCGCGTTTATGACTTGGAGGTTGAATTTAGTCTGACTAATGGGGATGTGACGACCCAGTTCTCAGATCATGGCACTTCCCCGTTATCTCAGTCATATTATCCCAAGCACACAAAAAACCATAAATAACTCTACTGAACTGGGAACACAACAAATATATCAAATGAAATAAAAGAGAAACTGTGGTCTCTCCATTCCCCATTCCCCATAGTTAAAGAATAAATTATTTTTCTTAAAACGCATGCTTAACCGTGGAATTGTTCTTAAAAACAAATGCCTGAAACCGACATATCTCACGCGTTTGAATAACAAGGGAAAGGAACGATTTTCCTCGAAAAAAATGAGCAAAATAAAAACATAGCTATCAAATGCTGTAAGCATGACTTTTGGGGCCACATCTCTCTTTTACTACCGAAGGTTGCAAAGCAACACCAAATGAATTATTATTTTTCCATTCATTCCTTTTACAAGTAAACAAAACAGAACCAGTCACGGAATGCTATAAGTCTTTTGCGGCCATTTCTCTATCCCATCTTTTTTCTTTTAGGGCTTCACAAGACAGAAAGATAGGAAGATGTTTATAAGCACTGTTTCGTATTAAATACCCTGTTTTATATCAGATGTGCCAAGTTTTCACTCTATTACATGTAACCGAGTTTAAAATAAAATACCTTTTAAACGTATGTCCTCATTTCATTAAAAAAACTGATGAACACTGAATACCTCAGTGACATTTCAGAAATTTCTCCCCCTCACTGCCGGTTTTAGTTGCAACAAAAAATCCATATATACCTTTAACAACAGCTCTGAAGAAAAAGGGGCGCGTATCCTACGATGTCCTCTACTTGTACTTGCAACTGAACGAGCTGAGAAAAACACTGATGGCGATCGTGGGAAAAGGACTAAATATAGCGTGCATCTAGAATAAAAATAGCATTTAGAAATGATATCGATTCAAGTGTAAGGTAAAATTTCTCTCATCTATCAGTTTAACAGCACGTTTAGCCAGAATTTCGCCACCTTAATTGGGCAACCAGTACAACTGACAGACATGAATAGTTCAGCTCTGAGGTCAGTTAAACACGCTCATTTCTCGCTAAAAAATTCAGCAAAAAGTTTAACAAGCCATCTAACCTGTTACGTCAGTTGTCTGGGATATCTATTTAAAAACATTTCCTTCTCAGCTGACAGTTACAGAATTTCAACCATTCAATGATTTTTCAGTTATCAGTTAACACATTTGCTCACAACTCATGAAAGTTTGAGGGTCTCATATTAATGATCTTTAATTAGTCAGGAGAAGGGGATCTAGTAGCTTTATTATGAACTGATCAGTAAAAACATGCGGCTCTCATTTCCCTGTTAGCAGTAAAATCTTTGTCCATTTGTCAGTTGTCAGAAATGTACTGACAACTGACGAGGGTTTCGCGATCTGACGGTAAACCAACTTTCTAAGCTATCACTTAGAACTGAAGCCTTACCGATTCATCCTTTACTGCTATGCTCTTTCAGTGAGTAATCTAAATCTCCCAGATCTCAATTAACCTGGCTATCGTTTCGCACCTGAGAGGAAACGCTTTGACCATTTCATCAGCGCTTTTATATAATGGGTAAAATTTCATTCCACGGCCTAATATTGACACTGCAAAAGTTATATATTGCATATTTGTCGCTTCGACAGTTAAAATTGTTTACCCATCTGGCTCTTGAACCCTTAAGTAAGGGTTCACATGCATACGCTGACAAAGCCTTTTACTACCACTAAAACATTCCACTTGGAAATAATTAACAATTTAACAGCTTTTTTTCTTTCATTTGAATGGCAACACGTTAGGATGACTTAAAAAGATACTTTATTCTCAGACACAGGACAGCTCAGACAGTTCTATACGCCATTTTATCCCACTCAGTGATAGCCGAGTAATGTATGATGAAAATCAAGAGAAACTCAAGAGATACTAGAGTCCCTCCGCTTTGCATGCCGTATTCCAGAGGTTATCTCAGAGTCTGGAAAGGGGGTCCTGATCCCGCATTCCCGCTCCTTTTTCACGAGAATCCCGCATCCCGCACATTTTTCATCGCTATCCCGAATTTCGTTTATTCTTTCCCAAAAATACATGAAAAAGACTAACTTCTGCAAAAGCTGGCCCTTTCGATTGATATTTTGCGCTCGCTTGGTTGATTCGCTTTTGCCGCCATAACGTTTATTTGGGTTGTGACGATTTCCCGAATTCCCGACAGACAGGCAACAAAATCCCACACCCCGTCCCAAAATTTTGGCAAATCCCGCTTCCCTGGCAGCAGTCAAATCCCGAATACAGTCAAGATATTTTTCGTTTTCCCGAATCCCGCACCGTATTTTGGTCAAATCCCGGATCCCGAGAATACCCTTCCAGACCCTGTTATCTATCTCAAGTTTGTTTAAAAGGCGCCATTCCTTTCCTTTAGTTTCTTTTTTTCAAAATGTATACACTTTTCCTGACCAAACCGTCTCATAAACCATCCGTTTAAGAAAATAAATAAAGAAAATTTGTATTTCAGTTGCTTATGTGGTTAATTTCCTTTCCCCCTTGCTTTTAAACAACGGGCCCTTAGAGCCATAACGTATGTACGTCTGGATGAAAACGTTACTGGCGCATTTAGTTTTACCTTCAACACTGCAGCGGAGTCCAAAGGTCGAATTTCACGAAGCTCTCCCTACACACTTCAACTTAGAATGACTTTGTGAAACCTCCCCCCCCCCCCCTCCACCACCCCAGGAATTAAAACAGCGATCTCCAACGAGCTAAACACTAGGCTAGCGCGCCTTATCGTTCCAAAATTTAAGTTGCGAAAGCTTGCAGAATATGAGCACGTGAATGGGCCTTATATGGGTAAGACCACAGCGGACAGACCGACTTTATAGTTTCGCCCCAAGTCGGGAAGGTAGCCTGCGCGCAGACGTCTCCTAATCCCTTTAGACTCACATTTTCCAAACTGAAAAAGATTATACGTTTTAACCGTAAAATGACTACAAAAAGACTAAGGCCCAGTTTAGACGCCGTACCTCTCATGTGCCGTACCCAAGTAGTATGTAGTTTTTTGGCAGTTGAACGGTGTCCAAATAAGTTTTTTCGACTGATTTCAATTAGGCAAGCCAAAATCTCAGGGTACAGCAAAGCTTGCCGCTTAATATATACGACCTAGAAGCGAAAATGTATTTGGTACGGCACATGAGAGGTACGGCGTCTGAACTGGGTCTAATACAACATAGAACTAAGACGTCTGATATCTAAATATCTCGGCAGGGTAGACTCGCCTTTATCAGGTACAGAGTTCACGTGACATTGACTTCTTCGCAATCTAAGGTACGAAACAAATTTTCGTCAAAAACGGTTGGGGGTGTGGGGAAGCGCTAAACACTCCGTTCCGAGGAGACTCTCGTTTAAAACTGCTTAGGAACCCCTTAGCTTCAAAATGACTATAGTAAGATCTATCATGGTATCTGTTTTGGTTATTACGTAATAAGTTAACGGATAATGTCTTTCGGAGGGAATTAGAAGCCTACCACCCTGGCACCTTTTAGGGGTGAAAATCAGGATTTCGAGCCACACCCACAAAAGGAGATTCCGTACCAAGAATCAGGCTTTCTTGTAATTTTTCCAACGATCTCGCCCTTCGGACAGTGCCCGTCGTATGTGAGAATGAGAATCCTTTCGACCCCTTCCCCTTCCCCCTACCACCCGCACCCCCACCCCCATCGCAAACTGTCACACTGGGTAGGCGATATCACGCTTCGTGGCTAAAATTGGCCAATCACAGCGCAGCGTGATTTCCGGTATTTAGTTGGAATTGGCAACACTACCGAAATCTGACCTAAGCTGTTTTTACACAACTCATCTCAGCCGTGCCCTGAAAACTTTTCTGTAGTCTTCTCGAATAACCGGCTAAGCGAAGAGGCCGGACAAAAAAAATATGGCCAAATGGTATGGTATTGACTGCACATCTATTCTGTTTCAGTTGAAAATCAGTTAAGTTTTGCTTTAATTGCACTGTGTTGCAGGGCCTGTCGCGTGCTGCTCTCGTCATTTCTGTTCTACACGGCTTATTCCAAGAGTGCCTATAAACGAGATGTAGAATTCCAATTCGAGAAATCGCTGCAAGGTACCAGCGATGACTTCAGTATCGAAAGTGGATTTAAAGACGAGGATAGTACTACGATCGGTAAGTACTGTAATGATCCAATATTAATTACATGAAATTGAGCAAGGAAGATGTAAAAGTCACAGGTCAACACTCTTTATGGTGTGGAAAAATTGACATTTGCCTACCTTCCAAGCGAGATAAGTAAGGCTTGCAAAAACTGTAAATTACCCTCCTAGAAACAAAACTTGGATCATGTGAAGAAGCTTTTAATAACAAGTTTTTTTTCCCAATGGTCAGACGTAATCCTATAGTACGTGCGTTTAATGAACGCTTTCCTGTGGTGCTGTAAAAATGTGTCAAATTCCCGGGAAATTTCTACCGGTGGAGCTTATGCAGTAACCAGAGTGATTTATTATTAATATGAATTTTAGCCTTGCTTCTTTTGACCTCTACTGCTGAAACTCTCAGTGCTCTCAAGAAGATCACTGCAGCGATCAGCGATCAGTTGCTTTTGACATGCAACATGTTTGGTACTATGGGATTTATCACACATTTTTATCGATTTATAAACCTCAATATTTACCTGCTTGTTTCACGGCGTTCAAATGGCTTTGTGTGAAAGATGGTCATTTAATTGACTTATCCTCGTATTTGCGTTTACATCCCATTACTGTTTGATAGTGAATTGAAATAAATACTTGAGTGCCTATCGGATCGGAATCCTTTGATGGATCGCTAATTCTATAGGAGAAAGTATGAAACTCACTCCCCCGGGTTGACACCATCCTGTTTATATCGTTTTTTAAATAACTAAAAACAACTATCACCCCAGGAAAGCATTGCTCCAGACTCAGGAAAGCATCGCTCCAGAACCACATTTTTTATTTGATGCATGAAATAAGGTGAAACTGATATTGGAGGATTTACACCTGGTTCAGTTATAGTTTGCAGGAATTGGCGGTTTTGCGGGATATTTGCGAGATATTAACGTGGCATGATTCACCTGAGTGTGATAATATCTTCCTGTTTACCTCGATTTAAGTAATTTCGCTTATATGTAAATAAACGCTTGTAACTGAAAGACGCCATCGAAAAATTAGGGAGAGGAACATTCTGGTGAACTTATTTAAAACTGTAAAATGTTCGCAAATGTTTCGTAGCGATTTATTTAGAAAAAAGCAGGGCTGATCTTTTTATCTTTTAATTGGTGGCATGTGGATTTGCCAGCAGAAAAACGAGGACTGCTGTTAAATAATTGGTGCTTTGTAGGTCTGAATGCAGAAAGCCTGTAGCGCGAGCTTCTTTGGTAGATGTTGATATGAGGTGGGCTTATGTTCTTTAAGACGAGAAGTATCCACTCCTTGCATAAATAACTTTCTGTCCCTGAATATTTGACCGAAATTCTCTTTGATCGTTACAGACGTTGTATAGAGCGTATTCGTAGCTATAGTTGGTAGTGGTTCCCCATGCCCTGGAGTAGCTCTCAGAATAACAGATTCACTGCATTGTATCAGATGACAAGCAAACAGCATTTGATGATGATGAATTTACTTTTTTTGTGACCTCTGAACTATTGGCTAGTGCATCCAACGTTCTATCAGTGCATCCAAGGGCAGAATTTAAGTTTCATTTTTCTACACTATATAAGCACCACGATTTTCTTCCATATTGAACTCTTTGTCTAGCAGACACACGAACGCACTTAATAGCTTCCGATAATAAGTCTTGACAGAAGTGTTTGTTGATGAATCATATTCCTATCATTGCGTGAGATACGATTGAAGTGGCAAATATGACAAAAATTTCCTGCTCTTTTCTGGGCCGCAAAACGATCTTTGGCTGTAGCCGAGCTTGCGTGGCGCCCATGAGGGTGGGGAGAGTTAGTGGGGGTGTCGGTTATTCCTGCGGAGTTTGTACTGAGGTATACCGCTAAGAGCTCGCAAAATTAACCCTGGGTGGACTTACTTGGGAACTAAATACGATTTCCCTTTCCCGTGTCACTCTAAAAGATATGGTTTTGGTTATGGCTTAATTGCGAAGATTGCGTTTTTGTGGCTTTTGGTGTTTATCGGATTTAAAATGGTTTTGTGCCAGTTTGAACAGATTTTGACCTTTGCATATGTCTGTTACCCGGCATAGTCAATCGAACCCAATCGAACTGAATTTCAATCGAACTCAATCGAACTCAATCGAACCCAATCCATGGATTGAGTTCGATTGATTTCCGCAATCGAACGAAATCGAACTCACACAAAAAAAATTGGGCAATCGAACCCAATCGAACTTAATTAATTGGATTGTGTTCGATTGAGTTCGGTGGCCGAACCCAATCGAACACAATCCAATGGATTGAGTTCGATTGGGTTCGATTTCTCACACAAAGTTCGATGTTCGATTTCGTTCGATTGCCGAACTCAATCGAACTCAATCCATGGATTGAGTTCGATTGAGTTCGATTGAGTTCGATTTCCGAACGTTCGATTGAGTATGCCGGGCTGTTATAACGAAGCCCGTGAATAGACTGCTCAGTTGTAGCTTGTTTACCGGTAGATGAGGAAACCTTTTTTGGCAGCCGTAAAGGTTAGCGTGAGAGGATTTAATGGACAAGGGTCTCACTGTCAAAATGCCATTTTTTACACCGTCCGCCGTCAAAACCAGTGTCTCCAGTAAGATACTGCCAACTTGGTGCGAAAATGGGATAAGGTCTCGGGAATCAGAAGCCACATTCACCAAGCCCCCTTATGTTGAGATGCGTCCTTTGTACTGTTGGAAAACAAAATCCCATGTTAACAGATAGTTCTCAGGATACATTTTACTGATTTTAACTTAATTAATAAGAGTGCTTTGTAAATCCGGCTCCTTGTCTAAAATAAGCCATGACAAAAACAACAACAACAACAAATCGTATGTTCTTGAGATAGTGTTAGGGGCAGCAACCACCCATCCCAGTATCGAGAAGAGTGACCCCCCGGCTCTGAATAAGTCCCCTTAAAAACAGCTTGAATCGAACTTGTGAAAAATGAGTGGTATGGAGTGCAGAACTTGTGGGTTTTTCCAATTCCTGAAATAAATTGAAACCTGTTCATTAAAAAGCTTCTCTTCAATTAAATTGATTTGTGGTTTGTATATTGCTCACGCAAAACTGCTTATCTATGCGGCGTCGTTTGAGAAAAATCCGCGCTGAGGTAATTAATTGTAAGAATGTCAGTGCAAATATTTTCATTTGAATTCCTATTTTGGGTATTTTAATGATACTAATTTAACATCTCTGAAAAACTAACGAAAAATATGAAAATAACAGTGTTTGTCAAGATTTCACGAGGTTCCGTTTCCCTCAAACGGACAGGCGATAATAATTTAAAAGTCACAAGCAGATGGTCAACAGAAACATCTGATTTTTAATTTTCTCGAAGATTTCTCCACTGATAACATGCGAATCCCATTCATGTCGACACGATTTCTCTAAGGTATTTACTTAGTAAATTTAAAAGGCATTTCTGTGATAAAATGTTCACCCCCCGTTGTTTTGTTTTTGATTTCTTTGGAATGTTTTGACCCCCAAAATGCCAATATGTGGTGTCTCTAGAGTGATCGTCTCGCAGATAGTTGTTCTTTAACGGTGTGCTTTTTGTGATTGAAATTTTGAGCGGGAGCCATCTCTCTTGAGAGTCCAGTGAAAAGTCATGTTTATCCGGACGACTACAAGCTTAGACCTTATCGCAGATTATAAAGCAGAGAAATTCCCTCTTTCTTTTTGCTTCAACTTTTAAGTCGCATAAAATGGTTTGTACTTAAATCCTATATTGTGACCATTCGATAAAAAGGTGTTCAGGCGGTACTTTCCTAAGGTGCAGTTCAGTATGCGGCACAAGGTTGTGCAAACGTTTGAGCGTTTGGACGAAATTCTGATGATTGACCTCTTAAGAAAGCTACCGATCAGAACTTTCTTGCCTTACTCTATCTGCACAAGGTAGTTCTAACTTTTGAGACTGTGGATGAAATCCTAAAGTTTGATCTTTCAAATGAAAGCACGGGGCAGTATCTTGTCCATTGTACTGTATACTGGCTATACGAGATTTAATCGAGAACGACTCTTGAAAACAGTGATCAATTTCATACTACCACTCTCTTATAGCCCACAAGAGTCGACGAATTGGACGCACCAGACTTGACTGCGAAAGTTAGTGGTCTAACGATAACGGGAGTTGACGCCACTGAGAGCGCATAAGAGTTGTGATGATGGCGGCTTTTAAGTGCGGTACGGGAGGGCTTTATAATACCGACACTCGGGTCGAGCCCTTTAATTACATGAAAATTAGCTTCTTCAGCTATCGCTCTCTGCTAGTATGGTCGTTTCTTTCGCAAAAACGCCTGTAGTGGCAGTTAGCCAAGAGAAGCGCCATGACAGTAAAACATTACCGTAGCTGATGAATTTATTAATTCGCGTAAGCCGTCTGCTTAGTAAAGTATAGATGTCATCTGGTAGGGAATCTGGCAAGGAGAAACGGCAATTTTGTTGCTCCAAGACCAGCACTTAGATCTGCAGGCTTTCTTAAAAACATATCACCGTTATCGAGGTGACTATTTTGTGCGTGTCTAGCCTCTTTAGCCCTTATCTCCAGCTAAGGGGGTGTGCGAGATGGCAAATTTGATAACTGCGTTTTCCAGAATTTCCACTTGGAAAGTACACTCCGAGCAAGCTCTCCGCAGGTCTCCGAGGATTGCTTGCTTGCAAACAGCCTATAGGGAAAAAAAGCAGCACTTTCGGAAAGTATTTTTCAATAGCTTTTATTTGATTGGTCCATTCGACGAGTTTTGTCAAACGATTCGTGACAAAACCGAGATTGCTGAACTGCGCGCACTTGGTGAATCTTTTGCCCGCACATCCGTTTTATCTTCACCAGGTGATAACCATGAAATTTTTTTCGTCTTTGATACTTGGCTCAGTACACACAATATATCAACGCTATGCATTGACACAAACGATAGCAGTATGTTTTGTGCGCGGACCAGAGCAGACAACGTTAATTTTAGTGTTAGCAACGCGAAACACCTGTGCTGTCAAGACTCTTAGGTCTCATACGCATGGGGGACAGGGCGGAAAAACCGCTGATTGGCTGTTTATTTCGCGGGTATTAGCACTATCCGCTGACCAAAGTAAAGCGGCTCAAGTTACCTGAAAAAATTGGAGAGATTTAGCCTAAAATAATTACATTCACACGACAACAATAGTACAACGAAGTCGCTTTCCTGAAAGTCCAACTCCTTGAAAAGTCATGTATTAATTTTCATAACCTTTGGATCAGTTTTTGTACTTCATTTATTCCGTGAAACATACGACTTTACGTAGCTAAATTCAAGCCATCGTGCGAGGGCGTGCGATCGACACTCGGCACAAAATTTGAAAAAATAAGAAAGTTTTCGGATATTTAAGGATAAAAATCCGACGATCTGAAAGATTAAAAGCAGAGGAACAAAATATCAAATACGCAAAACAATCGTAAGATACGAACATCAAAATTTTTTCAAGTCTTTATGTTCCACTTGCGAAAACCATATTCGAAGTCATTTGCAAACACAAGCTTTTGCGATCGCAGCGGCTTATAAACTGATCCTACACACGTATTCGACTAAAAGCTCGGCAACAATAACCCACAGATAAGCAATTTTATTACCTTTTGCGTTACAGGCTCCAAACACCTCATGAAATTCTTTAAGACACTGTGCTCTCCTGATTACACACCGTTCAATTCGCCGCTTGGCGCTTGCCACCGGCTACTCTCTTGCGCGGGAAATTATAAATGACCTGGCGCCACCTTTCAAATTTACCGGCCGCTGTTTTCAGTTTTCGTTACGTAATAAAGGGGCCTTCAAAGTCCCCTTTAAAGAGTTATTTTTCTTTTTGCGCTTGCGACTTTTGTGGAGACCACATAAGATGGAAAATCTCTGCTAATGCAGCTCTCACTTGCGAAGAGGGTCGGGAAAGTGTTGGGAACTGTGGCTCTGTTTTCGGGCGAAGACGCAATTTTACGCGGATTTTCCAGGCCAGTTTGATTGTGGCGAAATCACGCTACTAAGGTCAAGTTAAAAATACGGAGCAAAGCAAACTGCTGCTTTCCCTCAGTTAACTATGTTTCCCTCTAAAGACAAGTGGTCAAACAACTCCAACTTGGTGCCCTGTCCCCAGAGGGTTCTGAGGATACTAATGGCACTGAGTGAGCTTAAGATAACTGAATAAGTAAAAAGATATCTTTGGGAATGTGATGAAACCTTCACTTAAATTCACTTTATGAAAAAGCAGCAATAATCCCACTTAAGAATAAACAAAGGGACAAGTCATAGTATTTTTCTCAGGACCAACTCCCCCGTAGTGTTCACAGAAGAGGACAGGTTGCAGGCACTTCGAACAAGTCTGTCAACTGAAGACAAGTCCCTTGAGTGTTTAGACAGGGTTCTTTTTTGCAGGGAGAATCCAATTTGCTCTTTGATTGGTTAATTGTGTGTCATTAGATGACAGGGACTAGGTTCAGCCTGCACAGCCCTCCCCCTCCTGTTTTGGCCACTGCCACACAGGGTAGGACTAGTACCATAAACAATACAAATGAAATGACAAGTCATGGGGGAGGTCAACAATTATGGGTGATTCAAAATTCAGTGAGATGGTACACCTCAGTTAGCCCTGCATTTAATTTTTGTTAAAATTTTGCTCTTATGCTAAGACCATCAATGAAAGAACTTGAGTGCATTGCAAAAGAAAACTGTTTAGCATTTATGTCCACCACAAGATAAAGAAGAGAAAAACTATAGGCCATTTTGTCTTAAAGCAATGATGTGATGACATCATGGTTTATTAATTATTGAACTATAAACAAGATTAAACAAATTTTATGGCAAAATCCAGAGCCATCTGACAATTACATGACTATGACTCTGTAATAGAGCCAAAATATTGTATCAATATCAATTATCTTGTAAAATAAGAATAAAAATAAATCAACTTTGTAATAAACCAAAACTTGGTTTTGGCCATGATATCATTTCTCGGCCTTGCCTTCGTATGGCAAAACATTCCTCAAATCAAGCTGTTGGGATAAACTACATTAAACACACCAAACAAGCCCCCAAACAAAGTAATTTCATTTTTGAGCCTAAATATACCCCTTTTTGCACAATGAATTTAATTACCTTCCCTTCGAGAAAAAAAATTTTCAAAGTAACAGAGACATTGACAAAACAAACAAAACAAGGCAAGATGAAAAATCCCCTCCATCTCTTCCCTACCCCCCAACTGCAAAAACAACAGTTTAAGGTTTTCAGAAAAAAAACAAACCAAAAAAAAACAAAAAAAAAACAGAAAACAACCAACAACAACAGTCTGTTCTCCCTGTTAAAGATAAATAACACGCTATTTTCATCCATGCAAATCCAGGCTCATCAAACTATGGGTTCCTCATTGCTTTCTTCAGGATCTTTATCATCACCGAAGGCACAACCCACTGCAGCTAGCAGACATCCAAACATTCCACTAGCAATGACAAACATACAGTCGAACAGTACAGGGAAGGATTTGAAACCTGATCCATGAACTGAAAAATGTTTCTTTGTGTTGAATGTTAGTGACCTCTGTTTGCCACCTCTTGCTAATAACACTTAATAATGTAGACTACACAAAACAATGTTGTTGATGAAATGTGGATAACCTAGGATAAAGAAAGTGAAAATAATAATTGCAAACAATATTAAATTTTCTTTTAAACTTAAAATGCCTACCATGAAATACATCACAATGTTGCCATTCAATACATTTTTGCAAATATCATATTCCTTTCACCCACACAACAGGTTTGGATAGGCAAGTTGTGAAGGTTCAGTGCAACTTCACTTACAAACAGTGGGACCAACCCATTAAATAGTTAGATCACCTTTAATTTCACCCAAGCAAAAGCTCATGCAGTTGTTTTCATATTTGAAAACCCCTTAATATAAGGTAATTGGTTACGCCTGTTGGTAGTTGTATTAACATTTTTCCATTGTAAAATCTGTAGAATGATAAAGTATACAAATAAATTGCCAGATAAGTAAATTTTGTCAAAGAATTTGACATCTACATATAACTAAAAAATAACTCCAAAATAGCACATCATGAAGCCAAAACAAAAGCCAATGATACACAAGTCAATACTGTCCAACACTGTAAACAAATGTCATCATATACGTTGGTCAACAAATGCTGCACGGTGTGTCATGTGCTGTTGAAAACTGTTTGATGCAAATTAACCTGTTCAACACAGTTGAAAAAGAAGCTTTGTGTAATCATGTTAACATCAGTTCAACAACATGTTGATTTGCAGTAGGACTTGACACACAACACCTAGCAACTTTTTTTGAGCAACAGTGCTGACTTCTGCATCACTGGTTTACGGGAAAGTTTCTTAAAAATATGGGCAATGGCCATCAGAAGCCCTTCCCTCAGTAGCAATCAACACTCTTTTCCAAATGATCACATCTTAGCTTTTGACAGAGAAACAAGTGACTTAACCATGTTAACGCAGCCTTCAAGCATGCAAGCATCTGTCCCAGGTGTGGCCAGACAATAGATTGTCAAAGGGTAATGCTACTATGGAAACATGGAAGCAGGAAAATACAGCCTGACAATACAATTCTTGCTTCACAACAAGGAATGAAAAAACAGCCTATAACATTACACTGGCTGGAATTGTAGCATTTTTGTTGTTTTCATGTATAATTGTAAATCAAACACACTATTGCAACTTACAACTTACAACTAAAAACATTACTATTTCACACGTTGATCATTTGAAAGAAAGTAAAATTACTGACCTGCACCTTAGTGATAGCATGTCTTGTTCGCCAAAAAATGTAGATATGTGACAACAGCTAGCTGATGACGAAAAAATCGCCGAAGACGTTTTAAAAGATCATGAACTCGACGAGGAAACCAGAGACATTTGACAAGCCTGCAGTTGTTGCCAACAGAAAAACAAAACAATGAAACGAATTCTTAGCTCCATCAATCAAAGACCTGCCATTTGTTGAGATGCGAGATCGAGAAGGCGAATTGTAAGGAGTACAAGTGCTGGAATAAATATGTTCAAGCTGACAGTCATGATTCGAATAACATTTCTCCAGTGTACGAGGGCTAAAATAGTCCCTGTGAACACCGGTGAAGACAATTATGGACCCACTCAACCTTCCATATAATGAAAAGATCTAAGGAAACGTGGATCATCAGTAAAGTCAAATATTATTGGGCTTTCTGCAACAAAACAACTCGAGGACTGTCCGCCATTTTGAAAAATATTTATATCGCGCATGAGCATCAACGATCTCATGACGCGTTTGACGTCATATCTCTCAGCCAATCAGCGGTTTTTCCGCCCTGCCCACGCATGGGTAAAAGAGAAGAGCTCGGGCCCAGGTCTCACACGGACAAGCACCACTCTTGCAAGCTGTGCCTATGAAGTTATCCCCTTTAGAAGCGTGCTTGCATGAGGTGATTATTTCCAAGCGGGTGTGGCCCTTAACCCTTATCTCTAGCTAAGGGTGCTGCTAAAGTAGTGTGAGATAATTGAGTTTTCTAGAATTTCTACTTCATAAAAGTACCCACCGAACAAACTCTCGGAAGGTAGCTTGTTCGCTCGCATGTTAGGGGAAATAAATAAAAAGCTCCTTGGGAAAGTACTTCTCCGTAGCTTTCTTTTGAGTGGTCACACTTGGTGGTTTTGTCCAACGATCCGAGTTGGTGCGTAACTGAACCACGTGATTCGAATCTTTCATCACGTCAGTATCGACACCAGGCTACAACAACGTTGAAAGATCTTTTTCCTTTGATACGTGGCTCAGTGCATACAATTTATCAACGCTCTGCAATGTTTCAAACGATAGCAGCATGTTTTGGGCACAGATCAAAGCAGATAACACTAATTTTGCAGTGTTAGCAACGCAAAACACCCGCGCTCGCAAGTCTCTGAGGTCCCTCCTGTCACGTCGCAAAAGCTACTCAATTGAACGTACCAATTTTTTCTAGGTTATCCATAATTTTATATTGTAGGCCAACATCTCTAAAACATTGTTCTCCTTTGTCGTAAATAGTTTGTCTCATCCTTTGCTGGCTTTTACTAAAATTAAAAGTAGAATGCAGTAAAGATTAATTAACTAACCTCTCTAAAGCACGTAAAGCCCTATCTTGCCCCTGAATGTCTGGATAATCGAATAATTGAGTGGTATTAGCGGGGGGCGGCAGCAATTTAATAACCTTTGTCGAGGAGGCGATTGATAGTTCAAACAAAAGGGATGGTCTTAATTCTGTTGCGAATCAAAAAGGCTCAATGTCAAATTAATGGAGTTTTTCCTTCAGCAGTTTTTAATTGCCTTGTTTCTTTTATGTCCTTGGCGGGAAGAAACGAAAGTATATGAGACCGATATAAGTTGCCAAAAATCTCAAACATTTAGGGGTGAAGTAGTTTTTTAGGCAGTTGCGGTCATCTAGAACATATAAAATGGAAAAATATCCGAACTATTTCTGATGATATATTTTTTAATAAACAAAAGCTCATGCAACTGTTCCAAAAGTTTGTAGGTGTGTTCAACAATTTCGAATACAATTACAAACAAGTGGCTAGTTTGCTATAGAGTGGAAACTTGCTATGTCATCATAAATTTTCCCGAACTAGGGGCCCGTTTCTGGAAAGTCCTGATAACTTTTCGGGCCCGGAAAGCTATGTTTTGAGCGTAAAATTTACCTCAAATATTTAAATTTTGTTGGTTTTTAAAGCTAAGAAGTAAAATTCTAAGTTGATGAAACAAGACGAACTGGTTTTCGGGCTAAAAGCTACACCACCATTCTATAGATTTTGATTTTAAAAAGTAGCTCCGGTCCCGGAAAGGGACTTCCGAGAAACGGGCTCCAGTAGCTGTTCATGTTTAGTCCTGATATCTTAGCAATCAATTTCTGTTAACCAATGTCTGAGCAGGCACAGTCTTTTAATCTGGAGATAATCGATACTATGTTCCAAATTTTGCATCCATCGGATTTTGTCGGTTTTAGGACACTTTCCGTACTTTGGGCCTGGAGTATTCATGTTACGTGAATTTTCCTTTTCCAACCCCTGAAACTTTACGAGGTCAAACTTATAAGAAAAGAAAAAACAAAGTTTTTATGGTGAAAAACACTGGAAAACGAACAGTAGCTCAAACAAAAAAGGCTCGATAGCTTTCATTTGAATGGTCACACTTTAGGATTTCATTCATAGACTCAAAAGTTAGAACCACCTCAAACAGAGGCATAATAAACAGCAGCACAGGAAAGTACTGCTCAATAGCTTTCATTTGAATGGCCACACTTAAGGATTTCACCCACAGACTCAAAAGTTAGAACCACCTTGTACAGCATAATAAACAGCAGCACAGGAAAGTACTGTTCAGTAGCTTTCATTTGAATGGTCACACTTAAGGATTTCACCCACAGACTCAAAAGTTAGAACCACCTTGTACAGCATAATAAACAGCAGCACAGGAAAGTACTGCTCAGTAGCTTTCATTTGAATGGTCACACTTAAGGATTTCACCCACAGACTCAAAAGTTAGAACCACCTTGTACAGCATAATAAACAGCAGCACAGGAAAGTACTGCTCAGTAGCTTTCATTTGAATGGTCACACTTAAGGATTTCACCCACAGACTCAAAAGTTAGAACCACCTTGTACAACATAATAAACAGCACCGCAGGAAAGTACTGCTCGGTAACTTTCATTTAAATGGTCATTCGTTCTAGATTTCACCCACAGACTCAAATGTTAGAATCACCTTTTATTACATACATACTGAGATACACTCACTGAAAAGCTAGGTCGTAAATTTTCGTTCGCAAACGAGTTCTGGCCAATCAGAGGCCGATAACGACGTTTTTTGATTTCACGTGTGAGAAGCATCGTTCGTCCAGCGCACACTTTCCATGTAGTATTCTTTATGTATAGTATGACAAATAGCGTAGTAGGACAGCACTGATCATTGGCTTTCATTTGAATGGTTGCACTTTAGGATTTATTCCAGAACAGAAGTTTGAATCACCTTGCACAGTTCACAGTGCACTGTGATAAACATCACCACAGGAAAGACAAGTACTACTCAATAGCTTTCTTTGGAATGGTCACACTTAAGAATTTCATCCACAAAGTCAAAAGTTAGAATCACCCTGTACAGCATAATAAACAGTACCACAGGAAAGTACTGCTCAGTAGCTTTCATTTGAATGGTCACACTTTAGGATTTCATCCCCAGACTCAAAAGTGAGAACCACCTTGTTCAGCGTAATAAACATCACCACAGGAAAGACAATTTCTACTCAATAGCTTTCATTTGAATGGTCACACTTAAGGATTTCATCCACAGACTCAAAAGTGAGAACCACCTTGTTCAGCGTAATAAACATCACCACAGGAAAGACAATTTCTACTCAATAGCTTTCATTTGAATGGTCACACTTAAGGATTTCATCCACAGACTCAAAACTTAGAACCACCTTGTTCAGCATAATAAACATCACAACAGGAAAGACAATTTCTACTCAATAGCTTTCATTTAAATGGTCACACTTAAGGATTTCATCCACAGACTCAAAAGTTAGAGTCACCTTCTCCAGCATAATAAACAGCACCACAGGAAAGTACTGCTCAGTAGCTTGCCTTTGAAGGGGGCACAGTTCAAGATATTGGCACAGTTTCAGCAGCAAGAACCGCCGTTTCTTTTCGTGCTTAATAGCTTTCATCCAAAGACGCTAGAACTATGCGGTGAAGTGGTTTGATTTATTAATTGGAATAACTGGATTAATCTATTGATTAGATTAATTAACCAAAGGGAGTACAACGGAAATATCTAGACATCAGCGCAAAAGCTTTATTTATCAAAGTCCGTTGTATTCCGAGTTGTATTTCCCCTTGTTTTGGTGGCTGAATTCTCTGATATTGTCAAACTCGGATTATTAGAGCAGAAAAAATAACACGTTTTTGACCCAAATATACCCACTGCAATGCATTGTTTACAAGCTTCAGGTTCTTTAAAATCTGTTTAGACGTTACGTTATTATCAGGGTAGGACAAAATAGACGCTGTGATAAATTTTTCATATTCTTCAGTTGACGTTAGGTAATAAATATTGATGCTATGCATATGGGTGGTCGAACATATCTAACAAATCTGAGAATTCCAATCGCTCATTTACGGTGCCCCAAGATAAAAAAAACACTAATTCTTTCAAATTTCCACTGCCTTTGTTTGATTAGACATGAGAATGTGAACAATAACCAAGCTTTCTTTCACTCGAACACTCCTTTAAAAATCAAATCGTACGCTTCTGTCCCGGAGGGGATACTGGTGGGATGGTTGGGTAAGTGGGGCTGGGGTGGGTTGTGCCCAAATCTCCAAGCCTCTGACCCTGTTTCACACCAAGATACGGTAAATTTCCGTTACTATGGCCATCGCTGGGGCAGGAAATTTAGTCTTAATAACAGGGAAAAGAAAATATAAGCGCCAAGATGATCTTTACGGCAGTAGAAGAAATTGGGGAGCAAACAAAACAAAAAACGAAATTTTGGTAAAAAATATATACAGAATTGTCCGATATTTCTGTCTGGAAAACAAACGTCTTGCGGAGGCTACAAGAATGACATGAATAATAACGGCCTGGGGTTATCGTATTCACGGGGAAGGGTCACATTTCAGTATCCTACAAAAATAAAGGAGGAGCAAAGGCAGGAAATAAGAGAGAAAGGCAGAATAATTTGGAAGGCGAGTTTGTTTTGTACATGGCTACCAAATGCAGTTCAAAAGATAGTTATGAGTTTTTATTTCTCATTTAAGCCATCAGGGATTTCGAGTGGCCGTAACCTGGTAACACTGAACTGGGACTTCAATAGGTGTTCTTAATTTGGTAGTGTTAGAGATGTGGTCGGGATTTTGTGTCTACTTCGCTTGCGCAGCTATACACTAAGAAGCTTCAAAAAGTTTGTTTAGTTTTCCGATAAGAAAATGACTGCGCTTTCGTTTGGAACTCGAAACGTTGGCTGTGATAGGGAGTCTATCGTAAGGCGTGGTTCAATATATGTGATTTTTCGGACCCAAGATAAGTTCTATCAGTAACCATCGACACATTTTTCCTCGGACCGGGCTTTTTTGGTCTTCTGGGACCGGGAATGGGGGCTGATTCGGCCCCCACTTCTTAACTCCGAGAATATTTGGAGGGCAGATAATATGTCCAAAAATGTTTCCTTTGAGGTCCACAACATAAGCTGATGACGGCATATGACGTAACAATTACGTCAGGTTCTAAAATGGCGACCATTCTTGGATTCGCCATCTTGGATTTCTTGATTTTTCCAGAACCTTTGAAATTTGCCAAAATTGACCAAAAAGTAACCGAAATCAATAAAAGAACACGAAAATGATAAAAAATGTAAAACTTACTTCAGAAAAGCTATAATCTTTCAATGAAAAGGTGAAAATTTAAAATTCTGAAGAAACAGCCTGTGCCATGGTAACGTCAAATTTGATGGACAAGCACTTGCTATGCCAAATTGTTTTAACCCTATTCAGACCGGGGGGGAGGGAGGGGTAAGCTTGCTTCTGAAAAAAGTTATAAACGTCCAAAGTCAGTGCGAACACAATCGCCCCCTCCTCCCCCCGGTCTGAATAGGGTTAAAACAAAATTTTTGGCGCCAAATTCGCTTAACATTGCTGGCAGAGTAATCTACAAAAAGGAAAGAAGAAAGAGAGAAACCAGAGAGGAAGGAAGCGTAAATTAAAAGGCGAAATGACTTTGTAACAGGGTACCTAATGCACCTCGAGTGGCCATATATATAGGGTACATAACACTTTACCACTTCGAAGGGTGTTTGTTGCTCGTATTAAAGGGGTAGTCGAATTTTTGAGGTTTTCTGCTTTCGTTTGGGCTACAGAAACGTCGGTCGTGATAGTGAGGCGTGTCATAAGGCGAGGTTCCATGTATATGACTTTTTGGACCCTATCTGGCTTTCCCCATATTGTTACTAAAAATATCTCAAAATCACGGGCGAAATATTACAATTTCAAAATGATGAATCTTTTGATTGAAGCGAGGTATTTCAATTATCTCTTCTAAGTTTTGAGTTTCCCGAGACAAGGTCATGAAATCTTAAATTATTTCAATTTCTCATGTTTTATCTATCTTTTTCTCATCTATTTCATAGATGGTCCACTGAAGCCTGATTTTTGCTTCTTCGAGCTTGATGAAGGCATACACAGCTGGAAATGTGAAGAAAGAGGTTAGTGGTGTTTTAAAGCCAATGTTATGTGCACTGCTTAGGGCTTTGACTGTTCCTTTGTTTGCTTAAGTTTATTACCGTCTACCGTGACGTTTTTGAGGAACACTTCTCTCTATAAAATGTGCCAGCAGTGAATTATGGGAGTTGTATTCAACACCACCTCGGTGGGGAAGGTGCTCCTCATAGTGGGTTACACGGTTAGACTTCGCCCTAAAGGCGTTCCTATTTGTCCTAGTAGCATGCGATAAGATAGGGAAATTTGTATTTGAAAGAGTTGCAAAGAGAAAGAGACTAAGTTTGGCAGAAATTTCGACGGAAAAATGTACGAAAGCTTAGGGCCTTCGAGTGATAAAAAGCTCTCCCTGATCCTTTTTTTTTTTGGCTTGTTTTGAGGTAAGAAAAAGGTGAAACTTTTGTTTTAGGCGTACAGAAAGGGTACTGTTTCGATAAACTTAGCAGTAAAGGATAAAAGTTTGGACGTCGCGGCGGAGCCTACCCGTAAGAAACTTTCTTTGAGTACCCCCTGGGAAAATTACATGCGTTTACACTTCAGGTGAGATACCTTTAAGAATCAAACCATCTTCCTAAAAACGTGCTTCTAAAGAAGACTTGCATTATCTTGGACTTGCTATGTTGAATGCATCTCCATGATGTTCTCCAAGAAGTATTTCATAGCAGGAAACTGGGCATTGAGAATTTGGGGGTCATGTAGTAAGTTTATAACTTTATTTTACAAGGCCTATAGCGCAGGGGGCACGATAGACTGCGAGTAGTCTCTAATTTTCGCGAAGCTCTTTAGAACTTCTAGTTTCATTGTCAATAGGGTCACTCTTGAAGCTGACAAAACATGCAGTATGGATCGAATATGTAATTATAAAATTATAAATTGATCTCCTGTCCTATAGATCTATAAAAAGTACATTTACCTACAATAAGAATAAACCAAAAAGTACAAAAGAATAGGAATATATTAAAGTTTTAATCTCATTGTAACTTTTAACGATTTATACAATGGACAGAGTAAAATGCGTGTTTTGATTGGTCTAGGGGAGATTGCGATCAAAATACAAACGCACGAATGACGTAACGAGCTGGAAAGCTCTGCGAGCGCAAATCGTCACTATATACAAGGATTTTAAAAAACGTTTCTATTTTTTGTGCGGGATAACTGATATCAAAACAATGAATAGATTCCATTTGGCTGTTTGTTATCTGATAACGCGCGGAGGACATCAAAACGTGGTAAGAACATTATTCATGATGCTCGCCTGCGGCTCGTAGCGTCCTTCTTCGTCCTTACTGTGTTTTGACGTCAGCTGTGCGTTATCAGAGTACACACGCACAGCCAAATACAGTCTATTTTTTCATTAGATAGTTTGATTTTTTGTCTGATTTAATTTTGCGGTATCGGAGTCATCGCTATCTCATCTAAAGGCAGGCAGATTTTTATTTATTCATTTATTTGGTTATTGTGCAAAAGTTAGCCGAAAAAAATCAAGCAAACAAACAAACAAACAAACAAACAAACAACTTAAAACCACAAACGTTTCATGGCTTTTAATTCTCGCTCTAATTGCCCTTGGTCGCGTGCTTCGAAATGCTTCAAGAACATCAAAGTGAGTTCTCGGATTGCACACAACGGCACAACGGCAGGCAGAAGAACTGGTCCAACGTTTTCAACCCAGATGCAATCCATTTCCTCCTGGCCATCCGTTACCAAAGACGTTGTTAACAGTGCCAGCACACTGAAAGTAATAATTCAAAACTATTCAACTTCTAGTGCAAACTGGACATTAGTGCTATGTTTCCATTAAAGCAAGTCTAATCGGGTTTCTCAGCCATTTCTTAAAGTTTAAGATGCGAGTCTGCTAGTTGCCCAGCAAAGCAGAATAACCACATCTGGCCAATAACAATGAAGGCAAACATAGCTATAAACCGATTGCAGCAGAATTATGCAACCAGTGAGTTACGACACGATTTCCATTTGACCTCGGTAAACTTAATTGAGTACAACCGTTATGACTGGAAACGTAGGGATAAATTTACCGCTGTGGAAAAACCGCGATAAATCACTTTTTCTACGATGTGAGTAGCTAGAGCTTTTGTTTTAACAACTTTTACAGGACTTGTTGTGCAACTTCTCGACATCTTTTTCTTATCAACTTTGCCGACAGTTTACGCAATAACCGATAGGAAACTATGGAGCAAATATATCAAAGTTCCATTGAGAAGATCAGCCACGTGTAACAGACCCTTAGCTATTACTTATTTATTTATTTATTTCCCACCACAACCTCCCCATCATACTTGAGGAGTATTGGTTGGGTCAGCGGACATTACAGTAAGGTGTTAAGCAGAATCAAAACATACGATTGACAGGAGATACATTTTGTTTTAAGGTTGCAACAGAACAATTGTCCCAAAAAAAATAATGTAGTAAACTGTTCTACTGAAGTGTTCGATGAGAGACGGTGGAAGGCTTAGGTCGTAGATAAACGTGTAAAACTGTTATGATGAGTGTGTCTAGTACCGCGCAACAGGTAGTAAGTAATCCCTGAAGTCAACTGAGATCAGGACCTTGAGCAACGTGAATTCTGCACTCTGTGTAGCTCGAGGGAACTCCAACTAGGTGGACAAGCATTTCAGAGAAACTGGAGGTGTCTTTAAACAACGGTAGTGTTACGCCATGAAGTTCATCAGCTTTAGTGTAATAGTGGTCGAAGTTTCACTAACGTCGTCCGAACGGCGTCTTCGAATTCCCCAGATTTCCGTTAAGCTTCCCGGTTGAGCTAAAAGCCCGCGTAACCTTTTAAGCCCCAACAGTGATCAGCATCAAATTTCCCCTCATGATATTATTAATGCATTAAAACGGGTCAATGATGCTGTTTGCTTTGCTGGAACAAACAAATATAAATCATTTTTTTATTGGTTGGATAGCAGTATTGGTGGGAAGTGAGTAACATACGGCATGTGATTAAAAAAAGGCAATTTGTCAGATTTCTCTGTGGGCTCGGTGTTCCCCTCAGCGCATTGTTAATGTTTTAAATTCGTTGACGGGATTGTATTATTTTCAGCAGTCGTAAAAGCACCATCATAAACTAAAACCAACATCGAAAGCATCTTTTTGTTCCTCTTGTGCTCTTTTTTTAATCCAGCTACCCCTGGTTCTTGTGTTTTAGTTTCTGTAACAAGCTGACATGACAGGGTTCAGTGGCGGCGTATGATTGCAGCCTTATTTGGCTTACTTTATTTCATTCAGTGAAGGCAGACGCCTGGTAGGATGAGACGAGGGCGCCTACACGGCCCTCGCCTCTAAATTATATTAGGGTCATTTCAAATGATAGGGGTCTTTCTTCTTATAAAGAAAGAGGTGAAAGGCGATTTGAAAAAGGCAATATTTTAGTTTACAAATTTTGAAACGAGGAAGTTTCCTTTATCTGCTGCTATTATAGTTTCATAGCTGGGACGAAGAGAATTAGTTAATTTGGTTGCATTGAGCGCCGGTCCGTTGTTTTTTGCTGGATGATACTTTATGAAATCGTTAACAGAAGTGAAATGAACTTATTAGCCTTTAACAAAAGCAGCCGCCTGCGTGGGAAATAGAAATTACAAGAGAAATGAGCAGATTTTGACAAAGTGTTGAAGACCTCTCATAACCTACCTAATGTAGCCTTATTTTGCTGTCTCTTGGACTATCAAGGATATGACAAAATCAGGAAAATGATGTTAACCTAATTTAAGCCCCGTTATCCTATACAAATTCTCCTTTTTGACCTCCGTACGTTTTGTTAAGTACAATAGTTGGGAAAACTTGTTTAAAAAAAAAACGAGACAATTCATATTTGGTAACTGTTTCCTTAATTCTCATGACCTGTACGCGTTATAATGCACTTTTTTTGATGAGGAGAAATTTGACGTCGATCACCATTGGGGCTTAAAGGTTTAAATCACGGAATGTCGTGAATTTTGGTTGAGGCACACGCTACACATTTCATCTAAGTCTTTTTCAAAAGGCTCTTCGTCACTAAAGAGGACTTTATTATAATCGAACTTTAAGCATCAAAGGGCAATTGGTGCTTGAAGTTCCTGACGTTTGTTGATTTCATTATTGGTCATCATGTTGTTTTCCGGTGTCTTTATCAATAATGGCGACCTTGATGTGACAGTTCCCTGTGCGACGAGATCACGTATTTAATGACCAAATATGGACAAAGCAAATGGTTTTTGAAAACAGCGCCACTTAGGTCTTGTTCACAAAAAAATCAGAAGGCTTTTGACCCTCCAAGCCCATTAAGCGCAATCGTGATTAGTGAATACGGAGAATTAAAACCGACGGTTCAACCAATCGGATTCGTACATTCGCAACAGAACACGGTTAATGTCTACTAAATACCGTTTGAAACATTTGATAATTCGAACGTAAAGATGGCTTTAACGTAAGATACTTTGACGTTTTGTAAGGTGTTTTTAAGGTTGTCTTGTTTCAAGGACAAAGCAATGATGAGTTGAGTAAAGGGAATATCGACCTTTTGTAGTTGAATCTGCTTTGGGCCCATAACACACATTACATGGAGTTTAATTGAGACGGTAACGTCGTGATCTTGATAAATTTATTGAACAAAGTATTACTCAATGTTTTGAAAGTCTGTTTTTAAATGTGAATTTTCTTTTTTTTTCTTTTGTTTTATTTTTCACTCAAAACATCCTCTATTTATCAATTAAAAAAGCAATTCCAAAAAAAAAAAAAAAAGAAACCGTTGGTTGGCAGGGGAGGAATTACTAGGCCCCCAAGCCAGATGGAGAGTAATTCCTTGCCCGCAGTGTTCAAATCTCCACCCGGGGAGAGGTTATTCGACCCCTAAGCCGTAGTAGAATAACCGCTATATGTGTGACTCGAACCTACCACCGTTCGCTTCGCGGAGCGCGCCTCTCACCACTCGACCACCGCCGCTTCTGTTAGTATATAAGGAGAAAATGGGAGGTGTCTATTGTTTTTGTAATTTTTATGCACTGATTGAGACTGCGTAATAATCTAAATACAACAGAGCGCATTCCCATGAAGTTGGAAACTAAGAAGCAACTGACAGCTTGTCTGAGATCAAAATCTAGAGCAATTCTAGCGTCGTTTTCGGCCAGGAAGGGCGGACAATCGAAACATCCCACAAGCCTTCATCGTCGTCCAAGAAGAAAACAGGTTTCTCTTCGGCAGGTCTGAAAAATCAGCCTATCTGCCGAAGTAAATGATGTTTTCAGCCTTACTGCGTCCAGCTCGCTTGGGTCGGTTAACGTTGCTGTGTAAAGCTTGACTTGACAAAATTCTATCTGACCTGGCTGATTAAAGTCTTGACGAAGTTAGTCGCTCCTTTCATCTACAGTTACACGCTTAGACATTGAGAAAGGTTAGTGCCTTCTGTCTTGGTCGTCTCTGCTGTTTCCCTGCCCAATTCCGGAACGGCTAAGAGTCAAGCGATATTATACACACGGGAATGTCACATAAACCTCGAACCTTCAACGTGTAAATTAGATAGAGGAGCTGAAGGGAAAAAGAGAATAATCATGTATATTTTTAATAATCGATGTAGCCTGTTACGTTCGGGAACAGTTCGCTGTCCAATGCGGGTCCAAGCCAAAGCAGCAACGCTAGAGGATTTACTGACAGCCTTTTTGTAGCACGATCTAGTCAGGTGATGCAGGGAGATGAGATCTTGAGGACGAAATTAAGTGTCAGACCAGTTAATTTCAAGCTCCTGAGCAGTACTTTCCTGGGATGCCGTTGATTATGCTTTACAAAATGGTTCTAACTTAGCCTGTGGATGAAACCCTAAGGTGTGGCCATTCATTTGAAAACGTCTGAGCAGCACTTTTCTTTGGTACTGTTTACTAACCTCTACGAGAACGTTCTAATTTTTGATTCTGCGGATAAAATCATAAAGTGTGACTGTTGAAAACTGGTGAAAGCTGTTGATGAACAGACCTTCAGGTGTTCACGTGGGGGAGCAGGGATGGCGCAGTGGTGAGAGCACTCGCCTCCCACCAATGTGGCCCGGGTTCGATCCCCGGTTCCGGTGTCATACGTGGGTTGAATTTGTTGTTGGTTCTCGTCCTTGCTCCGAGGGTTTTTCTCCGGGTTCTCCGATTTTCCTCCCTCCATGAAAAAAACAACATTTCCAAATTCCAATTCCACCCGCTTGTAAAGCGCATTTGATTATGTTCATATAGAAAATGCGCTATATAACTTCTAAATTATTATTATTATTATTATTATTATTATTATTATTATTATTATTATTTTTGTTTTCCTATATTTTAAAAACTGAAATATAAGAATTTTTCAATTCCTAGGTTTGAACTTGACATGTCGGAAATCGGGATTGGTTTAACGATAAGCGGTTTTTTTTTTTTTTTTGCACTGATCTCCTTATCAAAACAGTTCAATTTAGTCACACCATCGTCTTCCTGTGGACAGATAACTTGCATTTTCCGAACGTTTTCAAGCGCATTTTCAAACTGGATTTCTTTGTTTGATTTGCGAGTTCGAATCTTCGCTGTATGCACTGGTTTTTCGATCAAGAGATTGGTAACATGTGAGCGTAAACAAATAAACAAATGTAACGTAAACGAGTTATCGCAAACGTCTTTAAAAGCTGTTAACAAGGCAGTATTTCTAAACAGACCTCCCGTAACTCCGAATTCCTTCTAAACATTTTGCTATTTTATCGTGCTTTTAGAGGAAACCCAGTAGATAACATTACTAAATTGGCTACAAAAATCTCTCATTTGATGAGTATCGTAATTAGCTTCTCCTTTATCTTCAATGTTTCTTCTTTATCTTCAATTTATCTTCAAATTTTCTCAAATTTCCACGTTAAAAGAACTGATAATAGGCGAGTATCACCTTAGCAGCTTTCGTTTGAATTGTCATACTTTAGGATTTCTGTTACAAATGTCCTTATTTTTTCACCGTTTTCTTTCCCATTTTACCTTGAGCCTGAAGGTGTTAAATAGCATATAATCTGCGCTTTTGCCAGGGTAGAGCAGTCTGTCATCGTTAGGTCAAATTAAAAGCGAAACTAATTGCTCAAAATCGCTCTACTCTCGTTTTCAATTTTTTCGGTTATTATGCTTTTCACTTGAGCGAAGTGAATTATTCCATCGCGGGGAAGGAGAACTAGTCGTGTTCTTCAGCTTGAAATACATGAGTAACAGCTTGTTAACCACTGTTTTTGAAAACTGCACCTCTATTTTTAGAAGATTTTAATCTAGCGGATCTTTAGCTTTGAAATACACGAACCTGTCTGAAGTGTTGCAGGTTCCTGTCGTGATGTTTCAACTTCAAATTCTCACTCAAAACAACATCTAGGAGTGTTGCAGAGTCAGGCTTCATTGGATGCGGTACATATGAATTATAAGGGATTGTAACAAAGTACTTAAACTCGGAATTTTCAAAAGAGGATTAGCTGGCCTATTTCCCGGCAGTTGTTACGGGTGGAGCGATAGTGAAATTAACATATCAAGTGTCTATCACCCATGTTTTTTGCATGCCCTCGTCAACATTCCGTGTACATCAGGATTCTCGGACTTTAGGCATGTGTTTTGTAGACCAGGATAAAAAATGAGGATCGAGCGATGGAAATCTGATTCGACCAGTCTTCTCGTTTCGGTGGTTATATCCAGTTGTATTTGGTTTGGAGGAGTTATCGATGCTGACTCAAAAAGGTCTGCACGATCTTTCCGCCTGGGACGCTTCAAACGTAAGTGCAAAATCACTCATACAAACTCTTTATAGCTCAAAGAGCGTAGTGGCAAAGAGGAAAATTGTGAAATGGTCTACAATTCCTCTGCGAGTAAGAAAATCAGGCAACATCCCTAACATAAAAGCTTTCATTTGAATGGTCACAGTTAAGAAGTTCATCCAAGGTTTTCACGACAGAACCTGACATTAAATGACTCAAGGTTTTCAGCGACGAGACATGTTGCCGATATTTCTATACTGGTAACTTGCAATGGCTATTTACGTGAATTGAGATTTGTTAAGATTGCGTGTTTTACGTAAAATATTGGGTACTCTCGCTAACAAAAACAAGTTTGTTTTTAAACGGCGATGTTTTACTTCCCGGTCCACCTCTTTATAAGCTGTACAACGTACAGAGAATTCCGAGAGCTTAATTTTCCAGTTTTTTTTTTTTTTAATATGTTTATGTCTGTGAGATGTTATTTAAAAAATGAAATTTGTGGTCTTCGTTTTTGGTCCGTCTCTGCAACCGGAAACAAGTTTTAGAGCGTAAAGGTTAATATGACAACAAGTTCACGAAAGAGACTCAGCAGTTCAATCGTAACCCCGCGCCTTGCTGTGTCAATTGTTCACATGAAATGTAATAAAGTAACTTCTCTAACTTTGAATGAAACCTTATTTTGGTTCACCATTCAAATGAAAGCTTCCGTATGTTGTAAATGCATGTTCGAAATTGCAGATTGAAAATGTGTAAAATTTGCTCGCTGGCACTCCTAGTTGTGTAAATATAAATTATTACGAGACAGACAATCACCCTTTTTTATCTTTTAAGCTCGTTTGAAGCTTATACCAAAGTTATTAGGTAGATAAACTTGAATCAAACTTCGAAACAAAAAACGCGGTTCGTTTAATCCTAGAACCGCAGCGGCAAGTACTCAAGAACACAGCTAGACTGTGTTGTACGTTTTGTCAGCAAAACAGCTTGACCTTGTTACGCATTTTGTCGAATGTCTGGTTCTGCAAATCACCGTTATCTCCATAAGATATATAGAAATAATTGGCTTTCCAGAATGCCTTGGATAGACCACATAACTATTATACATAACTGATTTTTATCGTGAACTCAGCTAGTATCAAGCTGTTTCTCAAAAGCATTTGTTTGTAGCTTCTTTCTATGTTTGGGACAGGAATTTGTCTTCCACGGTGGCTCAGTTATCATTATTACTACGAAATACATTATGACTTTTTATTTCTTTTCAAGAGTAGCAAACATCTGTTTAATTGATAGGCAATTACGATGCGCTTTGTTTATAAAAACTGTTGCTGTTTCAAACATCTTAACTTCTGTAGCTTTTTTTAACATTGCAACACATTAGGTAATCACGGTTTCAACACAATGAAAATGGGGTTTAAAATATGGCGAAACGTGGCTTTGTTTGGGATACATTTTAACGCATAACAAAGCAAAGAAATCATACACTTTGAAAATGTCACGAAATACGTGGCAAATCTTTAGTCGATATACCGATACGCCGATGTTAATCTTAATTAAGGCGAAAACCGCTGATCTCTAAAAGAGATTACTTTTAGTTACCATATTTTCTTGTCCTTTAACCACAATAAACTAGCATGAATTTTGGATAGCCTTTTATGCTTGGCAAAAAAACGGGGATTGTAAAAAAGCCCGGTTTTTCCTCGTTATTCTCGAGAAGAGGCGTGAATCGACAAAAACGTAACACACTCGCTCCAGACCGCGGGCCTTTCTTTAACGGACTGGCGCAAAAACTACTCACTGTTTTGCAGTCTACAAGAAACCTAGACGTACCACCGTTGTTAAACAAGAAACTGTGTTCCATACTGTTTCTCACGACCGAGTGGTATAATATGTATTAGCCAGCCGTTATGGATGTTTAAGACTTAACCTTGTCTTTATTTATTTGTCTTTCTGATACACCTGTGGGAAACTGGGAAAGAATGATGTACATCCCTTTAGGATCATTAAGATTTTGCCTTTTATTTCTTTTGCTTTATTCATTCTCTTTGGCTACTCGTAAGGGTGCTTACTCAAGGAGAAGCACTTTTATACAGAAGAAAAAAGCGTCTGGTAATGTTTTTGAAATTGTGATCAGACATAGAAAGTAAATTTACCGTGTTCAAGGAAAGTACACGCAATAGGCTAAATATAAAGTGAAGTATACCTTGAAAGAGGCTCGTTGCCCCTTCGCAAGACACGGTTTTGGGGAGGAAACAAGAGGAGAGTTGGAAACGCGAGCGTGAAGAGTCAAATGACCCGCAGACGGCGAATATAATTAATCAGTTAACCCTTTAAACCCCAAGAGTGACAAGTATAAGATATCTCCTTACAATATCACTAGTTAATCAAATATACAGGTCACGAGAATAAAGGAAATGATCCCCAGACATCAATTGCGTTGATGTTTAATCAAATTCTCCCAACTAGTAACCAGAAATGTATGGAGTACAGTGAGGAGAATATGCACGTGGATATTGTGACTTCAAGGCTTAATTGACGCCCACAGACAACGCTGACAAGCAGTCGAATTATTTCAATGACTAAAAGCTTGCAGTAGGTAAGCAACAATATTTGATTCCTATTGCCTAAAAAAACATTGAAAGAAAGGACATTTAAAATTCCCAACTATAACACAGCAAACGCGATCGTCGGCTATCGGCGAATAGACAATGGCGATTGAACCAATCAGATTCACGCATTCCGGCTTAAGATACCATGATGGACGTGTAAGAGATATGCTCATTATAAGCATGTCCCATATATGCAAAAGTGTATGATTTGGGCTTTAAAAAATGATTACATTTTGTCTTAAGTCTATTTTAATGGGAATTAATTTTAAAGCAGAGACTATAGGAAGTCATCAAGGGGTATAAGTTTGTTGAAGCTTTTCTTACATCACGCAAGCGGAAACTTGTTCTCTGTTGCCCTGAGATAGATTATGGATTTAAGAGCTCAGTGCCCTGTTGTTGAGAACGCGATCCCATTAATCCAGCGAGCATTAGTGAAGAAAGTTTCCGTAAACAAACTCATTTCTAGCCGTAGTTAAACAGCTGAGGTTTTCGTTCAATCCTGCATTTGATAGACGAACCAGTTATCTCGAACATCGTGGACCCTCCCCTCCGACACGACGATTCAGAGGAATTTTCCCTTGGCTTCTTAATGAATTAAATATACTAGCAGCGCTTGTTTCTTGATCTTTGTATCACCCAGCAAAAATATGAAACAAGTAAACTGCACGAAACATTTTGGAATTTCAAGGTTGTCGTAACTACTCAAAAGTTCGGAGAATCGCACATGTAGATAACAGTGCTTAACGGAGCAAAGTCATGGCAGAAGGGCTTGGCGACATTTTGTCTCTGTTGTTTAATTGAAAGCCATTAGGCAGAGATACGTACTTGATGGTTATTATACTGTGCGAGGTGGCTCTACTGAGCTTTTGACACTGTGGACGGAATCCTAAACTGTGACCATTCAAATGACAGCTAGTGAGCAATACGTTCACACCTCTAACTATCTTTGTTTTTGAAGTTTTCATTGCCGTAACAGATAAAAGTGCTTGTTTCTTTTTTTGGTTGCATGTTAATTTTCTTTTTGTTGGAAAAAATGTTAAGCCGGATTAAACTAGCGTGTGAACTAAATTTGACACTCTTTTCCTATTAGAGAACTTGCTCTTGGCACATAAGCACAAAAAATTCCCTTTTGGTGGAAAAGAATCTGAACTGGTTTTGGCCGCATGCACAACTGACACGAGGCATTGAAATAAATTCGGTACATTACAAGCCCGGCTCTTGTTCGCTCTTTTTGTCCCGACCGTTCAATATCCGATTAAAAGCTGATCTCGAAATATAACTCAAGCTCGTTCATCGCTCCCAGCTACGCATTAATGATGCAGCTACAGCCATTGCAGGAGATCCTACATTTCTCCTTAAAACAAACAAACAAACAAACAAACAAACAGACAAACATGAATGGTGGCAGTTTAGAACTACAGTATATATACTCTAATAAATTATAATTCACAAACGAATTTGTTACACCAAGCGAGTAGCTTTCATTCGATTTTATTCAGAGACTTTGATCTTGGAGATATTCGGATTAAACCGATTTCATTGAGTTTGTTTGCATCGTCTGTGTGTAAGTAGAGAATAAGAGGATATCAATGAAAGGAAATCTTACTATAAAGTAAGAGTTCCTTTTACTGAATTAGGCGTCTATCCCTTTAAACCCTTTTGAACATTAGCGTGAGAAAGAAATAAAACCATAGTTTCGTTCAAGATAAAGCAACTGGTAAAGCAAAATTTTTTTCCTTTATCTTGTGAAGTTCAAACAGTCGCGACCTTTAAAACAGTATTACGCACAGAAACTAAAGTATCCGTGTTTTCCCCTTCGCGCGACTTCATAAATGATTTTGGGTTTGGGGGTAGGAGGGTTTCTGTTCCATTTTATTCCGTCGGAGATTGTAGCTACTTCTCCCTGTGGGGAGGGGAAGCGAAGTCTGCCTTATTGTATCGCTTTTCTTCGGAGGCGGGGGGGGGGGGGGTTACTTTCGTGGGCTCGCTATGTTTTGGTAGCGAAAGCTCAAACCATATGTGGGACTATTTACCTAAAAATATCGTGACAAATTTGAAAATATAGGTGCAATTGTTAATTAAAAGGTAATGATTTTTTGGAAGCACGGTATTTATTTTGCAATTTGGCCCACTGTCTTGAGCTATCTTGTAACTAAGGGTTACAACATGTCACTAGAGACACGAGGAAAGACTAGAGAGTCTGTACTAAGATGTGTCTTACGCCATTCTTTCGCAGGAGCTCCAGACAGTAGTCTCACAGACATTGATTTGCTTGGAACAATAGGAGAGCCTCTTCCGGTCGGAGTTTCTTTCACAAAAGGACCCAACACGAGACCTGCCTTTCACTTCCGGGCAATAGCAAACGTGGGTCGGTTTGCTCCTTACATTTTTCCCAAACAATTCTTCACCGAATTCTCCATTACTGTGGCAATTAAGCCACAACGCGTTGAACATGGCGTGGTGTTTGCTATTTTACCGCAACACCGAAGTGGAATTCCCATCTTGGGACTGGAGATTCGAAAAGTCGCTGAGGGCACCTTAATCCGCTTGACTCATGCAAGTGATGCAAAAACGCAAACTGTTTTTGACTTCAATGTACCGGATATAACTGATAAATGGACGTGGTTGGGATTTAGTATAAAGAAAGATGGAGTTACATTTTATCTGGATTGTAATGAAGCTGAGACAAAGTTTCAGCCAGCGAATCTTGGTGACCTTACCCTTCCTTCATACAGTGCATTGTATATTGGCAGGGCGGGGTGGAACCCTGGGGCGCAGTCTAGTGCCTTTCAGGTAAGCGTGATTGATAATTTTCTTAGGAAACCTTATGCTTTCGAAGGCCAAACTTGTGAGCAAAATCTCCTCCTGGTCTTATTAAGGAACCAGTATGGGTGCCCCCAGTTAGTGTACATAAACCTGACACCGCAATTTAGTTATTGTCATTAGCTGCCAATTCTCTGTTAGAATTCAACTGACCCCTGCAGATGTTTTGTGTCGTTAGTCAAAGTTCCTCCTGTCTGCGTTACCCCCTGAGATACACTTTTTGGAGTGGGGGATGCGTTCACTCAGCAGTGTTCATTATAGGAGTAGCGTAGCCTGTGTACCCGGTGGTGTCGTTCTCTCATAGGCAAACTTTGAGGATGTGGAGCCACGGAAACGGGCAGTGAAGGGAATATGAAAGAAAAATTTCTTTCTTCCAGTCTCCGCCGCCCAATTCATGCCTCCGGCTAATACGGCTAATACCGCTAGTTAAGAAAGTAAGAAGTTACTGAAATCTTGATGCTGAATTTTTTCACATGCATAGAGGATTCACCTGTAATTCTCATTACTTGTCTGTTTCTTTCTTAGGGTGATATATCTGAGCTAGCAGTGCACAGGGACCCCAGTGAAGCGCAGAGACAGGAGTGCAAGGCAGGTAACATTGAGGTTCTATCAGTTTGGAGCCGAGTGAAAAATTTGGGGTCATTTGTATATCAGTTTCATAAATCAAGTGGGAAACGGCCATTCCTAGACATCCTTAATCTGTAAATGTGTCTCACCCCAGAATAAAAAGGTTGAAGCACTTCACCTGGCTTTAAAGAGAGCGAAAGAAGTCGACAGTCAGTAGGAGTTTAGTCTCGTTGAATGTGCTCGAAGTTGGTGGTAACAAGACGATTTTGATGAAACCTGAGAACTTTTAAACTCAGCTTCATTGCATAGAAGTCGAGGATAGCTCACACTTGTCGCTTAACCGGTGTTGGTTCCAGCTTCAGCCAAGAACAACCATCAGTTTAGAATTCACATAGAACTAATATCTCCTTACCAAAATCTTATTTCAGATAAATGTTCCAACGACAAGCACACCTTTACTGTCCACCACACCTAAACACGAAAAACCTAGTACATTAGCGCATACGACAACTCAACCTATTGCGCCCGTTCGAGGGGCTTTGAGATCAAATGCCAGTTCTCATGTTGATCTCTTGAAAGAAGGGACAACCGAACAATCGGACGCACCCACCTCTCCGATAGAAGATGCTGATACGTCTGGGTTGGTTGCAGCGAAGGTGCAAACGGCAACAGTGTCCGCAGAAGTAACTGAGTCGAATTTAGAGAAAAAGTTATCTGTTAATGATGGATCGACCAAACCTGCATCAGAAGGCAGATTACAACATTCTGTAACACTAGCAGGTTTGTACTATTTACTCCCTGGGGAAGGGAGGATACTCCTTGGAACTCAATTGGGATGTTCTTACCTTCTTATCGCCCAAATATACGGTTTTACTATTTGAGACCTCACCGTACCCTTTCTCTTTAGGGTTACTCCTCGAAACTTCTGGTGGAGGTGTGCAGCCCAATTGTTTAAACCCTTAACCGTTTTCAGATCAAAATCTGCGATTTTCTCATATCCAGTTTCACACGGCCCTTAAAAAGGTACCCATTCTTGACCAAAATGGTTAAAATCTGTACTCCATTTCAGACCAAAATGGGCAAACTCTTCATGTTATTTAAGATCAAAATGGAACATTTGAGGCTCTATTAAGACCAAACCATGTGGGAACGCAAATACTACCAGGTCTTTGGTTTATTTACATTATGTAACCTCAATACAAAATACATCAAGGCCGGATGATCTTACGTTACGTCAGAGCCATGCGTCTAAAACTGGTAGAGACACCTCCTCCCTAAAAACTGTCGTCTGAAAATATTTTCAACAGACACAACAGAAGAATTATCTTCGGTGTCCACAGTGAAAGATGAAGATATTTACACGT
Source organism: Siderastrea siderea (assembly GCA_964030785.1). Classification (NCBI taxonomy): domain Eukaryota; kingdom Metazoa; phylum Cnidaria; class Anthozoa; order Scleractinia; family Rhizangiidae; genus Siderastrea; species Siderastrea siderea. Next base: position 33,443,789 of record OZ034979.1, read on the forward strand.
CAGCTACCGATTATCCAACCAAAGTAGAAACTGATGAAAACTATATTGATGGCAGTGGCGTAACTACAGATGATGATGTATACACCACAAAAATGCCAATCAGTGAAAGCAGAATTGCACGTAGGGATTCAACGAAATCACCAAGTACAGCTATAGTAAAAGGACTTTCAACTGAAGATGCGTCTCCAACAACTACGTATACAGCAGTTACAACAGAACTTACAACTGACGACACTTCACCAACTAGTGTTGTAGTTACCGCAGAGGTTCCATCTGAAGATACATCAGCAAGTGAAGCAGTTACAACAGAAGTTTCAACTCAAGGTTCTACACCAACAAGTGCTGCAGTTACAACAGACCTTCCAGCTGAAGATATTTCATCAACAAGTACTACAGGTACAATAGAACTGTCAACCGAGGATACTTCACCAACAAGTACCTCATTTACAACAGAACCTCCAACAACTGAGTTTGCTTCATCAACAAGTGGACCACTTACAACGGACATTTCAACTGAAGATACTTCGCCAACAAGTACAGCAGCTACAACAGAGTTTCCAGATGAAAATACTTTGCCAACAAGTGCTGGTACAACAGAAATGTCAACTGGAGATACTTCGTCAACAAGTGCAGCACTCGCAACCGAAATTCCACCTGAAGGTGTTTCATCGACAAATGCAGCAGTTGCATCAGAACCTTCAACTGAGGATGCTTTATCAACAAGTGCCTCATTTACAACAGTTCTTCCGACTAGAGAACCTCTAGCTGAAGATGCTTCACCAACAAGTACAGTAGTAACAACTGAGCATCCAACTGAAGATACTTCATCAACAAGTACAGGCGTTACAACAGAACTGTCAACTGAAGATTCTTCGCCAACAAATGCCTCATTTATGACAGAATTGTCAACTGAAGGTGCATCAACAAGTACAGCAATAACAACTGAAAATCCCACTGACGATGTTTCATCAAAAAGTACAGAAGTTACAACAGAACTGTCAACTGACGATTCTTTACCAACGAGTGCTGCAGATACAACAGAATTTCCAACTGGAGGTACTTCACCAACGAGTGCCTCATTAACAACGGAATTGTCAGCTGAAGGTGCTTCACCAACAAGTACAAAAGTAACAACTGAACGTCCGGCTGAGGGTACTTCATCAACAAGTGCAGCAGTAACAACTGAACATTTAACTGAAGATACTTCATCAACAAGTGCTGCAGTAACAACTGAACTTCCAACTGAAGATACTTCATCAACAAGTACAGCTGTAACAACTGAAGATAAGTCATCAACAAGTGCTGCAGTAACAAATGAACATCCAACTGAAGATACTTCATCAACAAGTGCTGTAGTAACAACTGAACATCCAACTGAAGATACTTCATCAGCAAGTACAGCTGTTACAACTGAAGACTCTTCATCAACTAGTGCGGCAGTAACAACTAAACTCCCAACTGAAGATACTTCATCAACAATTACAGCTGTAACAGCTAAAGATAAGTCAACAACAAGCGCAGCAGTAACAACTGAACATCCAACTGAAGATACTTCATCAACAAGTACAGTTGAAACAACTGAAGATAAGTCATCAACAAGTGCTGCTGCAACAACAAAACTTTCAACTGAAGATACTTCATCAACAAGTGCTACAGTAACAACTGAACATCCAACTGAAGATACTTCATCAACAAGTGCTGCAGTGACAACTGAACTTCCAACTGAAGATACTTCATCAACAAGTACAGCTGTAACAGCTGAAGATAAGTCATCAACAAGCGCAGCAGTAACAACTAAACTTCCAACTGAAGATACGTCATCAGCAAGTGCAGGAGTTACAACAAAACTGTCAACCGAAGATAGTTCACCAACGAGTGCCTCATTTACAACTCAATTGTCAACTGAAGGTACTTCATCAATTAGTGCAGCCGTTACAACTGAATTTCCAACTGAAGATACTTCATCAACAAATACAGCTGTAACAACTGAAGATACTTCATCAGCAAGTACAGCGGTAACAACTGAACTTCCAACTGAAGGTACTTCATTAATAAGTACAGCTGTAACAGCTGAAGATACTTCATCAACAAGTGGAGCAGTAACAACTGGACTTCCAACTGAAGATACTTCATCAACAAGTACAGCTGTAACAGCTGAAGATACTTCATCAACTAGTGCAGCAGTAACAACTGAACGTCCAACTGAAGAGACCTCGTCAACAAGTGCAACCGTTACAACCGAAGTTCCAACTGAAGATACTTCATCAACAAGTACAGGAGTTACAACAAAACTGTCAACCGCAGATAGTTCACCAACGAGTGCCTCATTTACAACAGAATTGTCAACTGAAGGTACTTCATCAACGAGTGCAGCCGTTACAACTGAATTTCCAACTGAAGATACTTCATCACCAAATACAGCTGTAACAACTGAAGATACTTCATCAGCAAGTACAGCGGTAACAACTGAAGATACTTCATCAGCAAGTACAGCGGTAACAACTGAACTTCCAACTGAAGATACTTCATCAATAAGTACAGCTGTAACAGCTGAAGATACTTCATCAACAAGTGGAGCAGTAGCAACTGGACTTCCAACTGAAGATACTTCATCAACAAGTACAGCTGTAACAGCTGAAGATACTTCATCAACTAGTGCAGCAGTAACAACTGAACTTTCAACTGAAGAGGCCTCGTCAACAAGTGCAACCGTTACAACCGAAGTTCCAACTGAAGATACTTCATCAACAAGTACAGGAGTTACAACAGAACCGTCAACCGAAGATACCTCACCAACGAGGGCCTCATTTACAACAGAATTGTCAACTGAAGCTGCTTCACCAACAAGCACAGAAGTAACAACTGAACTTTCAACTGAAGATACTTCATCATCAAGTACAGGCGTTACAACAGAACTGTCAACCGAAGGTACTTCACCAACGAGTGCCTCATTTGCAACAGAATTGTCAACTCAAGGTGCTTCAGCAACAAGTACAGAAGTAACAACTGAACTTCCAGCTAAGGGTACTTCATTAACAAGTGCAGCCGTCACAACTGAATTTCTAGCTGAAGATACTTCATCAACACGTACAGCTGTAACAACTGAAGTTAAGTCATCAACAAGCGCAGCAGTAACAACCGAACTTCCAACTGAAGATACTTCCTCAACAAGTACAGCTGTAACAACTGAAGATAAGTCATCAACAAGTGCTGCAGTAACAACTGAACATCCAACTGAAGATACTTCATCAACAAGTACAGCTGTAACAACTGAAGATAAGTCATCACCAAGTGCTGCAGTAACAACTGAACATCCAACTGAAGATACTTCATCAACAAGTAGAGCTGTAACAACGGAAGATAAGTCATCAACAAGTGCTGCAGTAACAACTGAACATCCAACTGAAGATACTTCATCAACAAGTACAGCTGTAACAACTGAAGATAAGTCATCACCAAGTGCTGCAGTAACAACTGAACATCCAACTGAACATCCAACTGAAGATGCTTCATCAACAAGTACAGCTGTAACAACTGAAGATAAGTCATCAACAAGTGCTGTAGTAACAACTGAACATCCAACTAAAGATACTTTATCAAAGAGTTCAGGAGTTACAACAGAACTGTCAACTGAAGATTCTTACCAAACAAGTTCTGCAACGGAACATCCAACTGAAGACACTTCACCAACAGTTGCAGCAGTTACATCTGAATTTCCAACTGAAGATGCTTCATCAACAAGTGCAGCCGTTACAACTGAATTTCCAACTGAAGACACTTCACCAACAAGTGCAGCAGTTACAACGGAACTGTCAACTAAAGATATTTCACCAAAAAGTGCAGCAGTAACAACTAAACTTCCAACTGAAGTTACTTCACCAACAAACGCTGCAGTCACAACAGAACTACCATTTGAAAGCACTACATTTTCAGGTATAGCAGTTACAACAGAAGATACTTCTTCCGAGAGCGCAGGAGCTACAACATCCCCCGTAGAGACGGACACCACAGACCTAAGTACAGAAAGTGTTTTGACGTCTTCTACTCCATCAACGAATACAGAGGAAGTCGCAAGCCTTACCAGCAAAGTTTCGGTATCCAGCTCGCCTTCCGTTGCAAGTCCATCCACGTTTTCTACAAGCAGTAGTTTGCCTCACACAAAAGAAGAAACCGATCCCACCGATGATACAGAGGCAATTATCGCAAGAGTTGAAGGGGTGTCGCAGAACTCCACAACAGAGTCACCTACCGATGACACAGCCCCGAAGATCTCCTCTCGTGGATCGAATTTAGTTACCGTTTATTCACGTGATACTTCGGTAGGTACTTGTCATAGTGAGATGTAGCCAATCGTAGACTCTATTCATTTCAATTAAACTGTTTCGTTAGAATTGAACGTGGTATCCTGAGCTGCAGAAATAAGTTCGAAAGGCCAGTCACACTGCACCAAAGGAGTACAGCTTTCATTTAAATGGTCAAAGTTAAGGATTTAATCCACAGACTTAAAAGTAAGAACCACGCTTATAATTACCAACTGATTTCAGGTTTGCTTTTAAGAGTGAAAGGGTAAATGGGAGATATGGAGTCAAGAGAAGCAAACATGTGACTTTATTACCTGGATAGGCCAAAAATAGTAAAACAATACTTTTTCCAGCCGATTGGTTATATTTTCCTAATCTTTTGAAAGGACGTTCCCTCGCTGACTGCTGTATAGATAACTTCGGCCACACATTCCCAAGTTACTAGCTCACCACAAGCTTATTCGATTATGTTTGTGTTACAGGTGCAAAGTAAAACTACTCCCACTGCAGGGGCACATGGTATACAAGGGCCTCAAGGACCACCCGGATTGCCGGGACCCAAGGGAGACAAGGGGGACTCCATTATTGGTCCTCGGGGATCAGGAGGATTTCCTGGTCGTAAAGGAGGTAAAACAAAACAATGTCATAGCGGAAAATAACTTCCTTTATACTCCTCTGCCATGTGCAACAGGTGTTCAAACCCACCTCCAGACTCTGTCTGTCTGTCTTTTTGTCTGTCTGTCTATCTGTCTGTCTATCTTAGCCTAAAGTCTTTTTACCTTTACATCTCTCTTCGTCTTCCACTCCTTCTTTTGTACGTGACACAATCGTCGTATTAAATTTCTCGAATTAATTAAGGGGGTGTTTACATGACACCGGGGAGACTTTCGTACCGGTGCGAGCTTACCCTGGTTCCCTCTTGTCGCTCTGTATTCGTTTACATGATACCACCAGAAAATGTAATGCCGGAACGAGTCATAACGGCGCGAGCATGAAACAGTATCATGAAAACGAGGAACAACCACTCGTTTCGGTATGAAATCAGCCTCCCTGTGGACTGGAACGGGTAGCGCATGCGAAAGGACGCCATGTTTGGGACTTTGATTCACACATGTATTTAATCTTCGTATATTAAAACGCGATAGGAAATCAGTCATCATGTAAACGAGATACGAAAAACAATTAGTCACCCCGGTAATGGGGGTATGAAACTCACGCCGGTGCGAGTTTTCTCGTGTAAACACCCCCTAAAACGAGTATGAAATGCACAAACGATGCTTGAAATTGTCTTCGTTTTTCCGTTTCAGAAAAAGGAGACAAAGGTAATCGAGGTGAGAGAGGACCTAAGGGCGCACAAGGAAGGCAGGGCCGCCCAGGACCAGCGATATACTTTGATACTGGATATGAAGTTATTACCATAAAAGGAGAAAAGGTAAACTTTTTTCACATCACCTACAACAGTCGAAAATTTGCAAAAAAGCAGTCACATCACGTTGATCACCTCCCAAAGCACGCGTTCACGCTCACCTCAGCACCCAGCTGAGAAAAAAGATCACCCACCCTCCTCGCCTGACTGTGACTTGTTTGTGGCGCCAGAAATTTCTCCAGCCGATTTCACAGCTATGTGTAGACCTGGCCTTTTCAAGCAAGATCCATCTGCTTTGATTCGCTGGTCTTGATTCTCTCATTATCACAAAGCGATGAAGGAAATTGGCACATTCTTTTTTTTTGTGATTGTTCATATCTCAGGAAGTTAGTATTTCTTCTCCAAACTCATTTTTATTCGTGACCGTGGGCTAATCTTGGCCTGAGGCAAGTCATGATTCGCCCGTCACGATTATCCCAAGGTTGAGAAATAATTCTGGAAATTTGCAAAAGAAATTACTTTAGAGAAGAATTACACAGGTTTCTCAGATATAAACAATCATAAAGAGCAGAATATCTGCTAATTTCTTTCATCCCTTCCTGCTTATGAAAGAATCGAGACCAACGAATCATGCTTGAAAAACCGGGGTCCACACATAGCAGAGAAATCAGGTGTAATCATCTACGGCTTAGTTTCGGCAAGAGTCATTTACAACACAAGGCGATTGTTTAACTGTTGATCGTATCTATAACAAAATGCTCGGTTGTAATTGGTTCTCTGCGCGGCTATTTGATACGTAATTGGAGGGTGGTCACGTGGGTGTCCAATTACAGCAGTCCAATTTGGAGGTTTTTGTAATTGGATAGCTCTAATCGAACAACTACCCAACGCGCGCGTCAATCGGGTACACTGAAATGGGTTCTTTTTATAGCTGTTTCTCTACTGCTTGCAAAACTGCTAATCGAAAATGTATCCCCGAAGGGCTCGTAGATTTTCGACTCTCGCATTTTGTTATAGATACGATTAATTGGTAACTGGACTTCGTGTCGTACAATTCAGGGGTAATCGTGCTCGTAATTTCAAATCGTCCTCGCGCGATTTAAAATTACTCACCGATTACTCCCTGAAATGTACTCCACTCAGTCCAGTTACCATTGCTAAAGTGAGAGTAAAATAGACAAGTGATGAATGTACTTTCTTAATAAGACTCTAACTCACCTTGCACTTGTTATGTTGGATGGAGCTCCCATGATGCAGTGCAGGTGTGTTTCACAGGGGGAACTGGGAATTAAATTTGCTTTGTTTCTTGTTTTTTTATTTCTTCAGGGTGAGCCAGGACCAGAGTATACATTCGTGCAAGAAATCAACTGTACCAAGGTTAGACGTTACCGTCCTCATTTTAGCATCATTTATTTGATCAGAGCGCGCGCTTCTCTATAATCACCTGAGCAATTATACTAATATCTCTTAACAACAATTTTACTTTTGAAAGTTTGCACAGTGCAAGGAGCGTTTTTCCACTTAATAACAGATTTAAGACAGCCAGAAGCGTATCACTCGTGATATGCTCCTTTGTCAACCTAATAAAGGGTCGCTTTTTTACATGTAAATTCACGTTCGGGTGTGGTCAATAGAACATTTCATTGACGAATACAGCGTTCTACTTTAAAAAGAAACCCTCAAGGCGCTGTTACAATTTTTTCGTGCAACTGAAGAGCCTCGAGGAGCGAAATATGTGTCGAGCTACCCTGATTTAACAATGTTTATATTGTTTTAAAGTCATTTTACGTCTTTTATGTGTATAAAAGACGTGGCGTCTTGTTCATCCCGTTAGTGACGAGAACATCTTGCGAAAGATAGACAACTTGTCTACTTTTCTCAGCGAGATTTTGCGTTGCGAGAAAAATTGCGTTGCGAGTTGTCTTAGAAGTAAACCAGTCTTCCGCGTCTCACAGCATTGCCAGACCGTGTAACATGCATTTTGCAACTTGTCTCAGAATACTATCATCAGCGTTGTGATGCAGGTTTGCAAGAAAAACAGTCGTTCTTCAAATTGCTGCTGAATTTGTTTACTTGCTAAATAGTTGAACCGCTTAATAATGGTACCTGTTTGAGCCAAACGTGATAAATAAAACTCCGATATCTGTTTTCAGGGCGAATGTGGCCAGTATATTCAAGGTCCCAAAGGAACAGCCGGTAAAAATGGTCTTCCAGGAGTTCCGGGTCCCGCGGGATTACCTGGTCCTCCGGGTTCCCCGGGAAAACCTGGAGTGATACTCGACCCTAAAACAGGATTGGTGAGTTTGGTGTGAAACAATTTTTTTAATGATAAAATGGATTGTTTTATTCGTGGCTTTGCGGATTGACACAAATGATAACATATAATTAAATATCGCGACATCTGACGTTTGACTCAATGCCAGAAAAACTAGCCAGTTAAACTGAATTAAAAAAAGTCGGTGAAGAAGTTAAAAAGAGACTGATTGTCAAGTTGTTTGCTAACATTGGTTGCGATGCTCACACGTGTCAACGTCTATTGCCTATACGCGTTTGTATGGTAAAGTTAGTGGTCTGAATGCCACCTTCATTTTTATTGAGGTTACATGGGTAAAAATGATTTTGTCTTTAGCCTGTAGATCCGCCCAAAGGCGATAAAGGACAGCCAGGAATGAATGGACTAGAAGGACAAAAGGTATGAATATAATCGCTCCGTTTCCAGTGAGTTGATCGCTTGCGAAAGGTGGTCTTAGGATTATTCAGTACTATCATTTTTTTTAATAGGGAGAACCTGGTCAAAAAGGACAACGCGGGTTGATTGGTCTTCCTGGTGAAAAGGTAAATATAAATTGTGCAGTATTTCTCTCTTACCACAAAAAACTCACACGTAGTAATGTTTAAATCATCAACATGCCATTATGAACATTCATCCATCCATCCATCCATCCATCCATACATGCATTCATTCAATTCATTCATTCATTCATTCATTCATTCATTCATTCATTCATTCATTCATTCATTCATTCATTTATTCTTTATTATGTTCATTTATTTGTCTTAGCTCATCGTTGACCACCTCTTTAGAGAACATGGCTGGGTATTTCCGCCATTTTGAAAAGACGGGCAAACGAGTTTGAAACTCAGGATTTCAGACTAGATTTTAATAATATCTTGCAGTTCTAGCAGAAAAAAATTCTGTCGTTCTTAGTGAAAATGCTAGCAGAATCAACCTCTTCAAAGCTGCATGAGAGATAGATGACAAAAGTGCATCAAACCAGTGATAAACGAAGAGTGAGAAACTAGTCTCCGGGACAGAGATGACGAAAGATCAAACGTTCGCTATTGCTTGAGCATTAATCTCTCATTTTCTCTCTTCGATCCCGCAAGAGTTTGCTTAAGTTTCTGTTAGAATCGGTGGAAGTGGAAACGTTTGATTTCGTTTCATCTTCTAACGTTCTTGCTCTCTTATTAACTCTCGTGCGCCCTCAAACAGCTTGAAGCTCCCTTCGACTGTCATTCTCTTTAGCCTGTTCTTAAGAACTGCATATTAAACGAGAGCGAAAACAGTAAGATTCACTAGAGCGCGTGGAATTGTACGTTTATGCCCCAGTTGTGATAAGCATTTAATTTCTTAACCTACCAAATAGGAAACACCTTAAAGTGAGGAGATTTAGTATTTTAACGCTAAGGAAACGTTTATTCTTCGAGCATTCTAATACTTTGGGATTTGTCAAAGCGGACTTGAAGAAACTTTGTTTCTTGTTTTAGGGTGTCCGGGGACCAGTTGGGCTCCCGGGTGCACCTGGCAAGAATGGCTCCCCAGGAATGATGGGAATGCCAGGCGTGGTGAGTTGTGTTTGTAATACTGCTAAGATTTACTTAATATTTTACTGCAATAGGTAAGTGCCTTTTATACTGACACAGCACAAAAGCGGCGTCTTGCTTAATCAGTTTTTCCCTTATAAGACTTCGCAAACAGAGCACGTCTCCTATACCTTCTTAAACTTAACCCGCGTAACTAATCGAACTTTCGCGGTAATCGAATGTAAACTGTGAGTACTGAACTCACCTCAATCCCTGGATCATATTCTATTACGTTCGGAAATCCAATGCAATCAAACAAAGTCCATATAAATTATACAATCCAATTCTTCAGGAAAGACTCGGTTTTCTTGGGTTGTCAATTTACTAACTGACGAAACCAAAGTGTCTACAGTAACGGGAGCAAGCTCAAAACGTCCGCATTGAAAGTTATCAGTTAGTTCGTTTACCGAACTAAGCTAACGCAATCGAACTAGTCGAAATTAATCCAACTCAATCCGTTCGATTTTGTTCGGTTGACCTAAATTTGGTTTTTGAGTTCGACTACCCCCTTTCGATTCCAGTGCGGAACTTAATTGAAGTCAATGCGCGGATGAAGATCGATTGTGGTCGGTTAAAATTCCGTTCGATTTTGTTCGATTAGTTACGCGGACTAAACTGCTCGGTAGTTAGTGACTTTAAGAGACCCAAAGAAAAGGAGTCCTCGGTAGTAGAGGTCTAACCTGCACTATCGAGGACTCCATAGTATTGGGATAAGTTTGAAGTGGAGCTTTTCTTTATAAATGTTTGCAATCCCGACCCCGAGAATTAACTTGTTGTTTTACAGGGTATACCTGGTCCTCGAGGACCTGCTGGAAAAGATGGCATGGAGGGACCCCCTGGAGAAAAGGTAATTCCTGCAAAGTCTCATGTTCACCTTGTCAACCATAATTAAATAATACGAAAATGACTTAATAAATGTCCTCATTAACAATGAGACCTCCAGGTGGAGTTTTCTTAGCCTGCGTTCAGACGTCTCCTATTTCCCCCTGCGTCGCTCAAAGAAGGATACGACATATTAAATATCACCTTTACAATCACCTTGTTTAATAGAAAATGAGCGTCCCGGATTGTTTGATCAGAAGCAGTTTCAGTAGTTTTCTACAGTCTTTACCCTTTTCCTTTTGTTTACCGTCTTTATGTTTGATATTCAGGGGCAAATGGGTGATCGAGGTATTCCTGGTCCAAAAGGAATGGATGGCCCAATGGTAAGTAATTAACTAACAACATTTCTTTGAGTTCAAGCATTCAACAAATCCGTACTCTCTCTTAACCTCTTGGCCAGTCGGTGGGCATCCACATTTTTACCCCATACAGCGCGGTCCCGAGGACTTGGGTATTTTTATTCAATTAAAGCCCAGAATACGCAGTTCTTGATTACATGACCTTCTGCAGCTACCACGCTTGCGTTTCGTTTTTCTTGTGTGTACTAAAAAAGAGCTTGCCTGGTTACACTGTGTTTAGTTTCCTCAATGTTTGTCTGACCAATGTTCATTGTCTCCTCCTAATCTGGACGTATATCTCCTCTTCCGTTGCCATCTCCCATAATTCTCCATTCCTGATCACATCTGGAAAATGAATACTCAGGAGAGAGCGTAGGCGTTTATTGACGATTGCCTGCACCCTGTCTAAAATGTTTTTGGTTTCTTACCAATTTTCAGTACCATAAAAGCCAACAGCAAGCATGGGTGTCGTTCACGGGTATGCAGCGTTGAGATTTTAACTATAGGCTGTTTTTGTTACCCCGCAGGGAGACATGGGACCACCAGGACCACGAGGAATGAAGGTGACGTTTAGTAGGAGACAAATGCGTTGCACAGGCTTGAAACAAAAACTGTCTCTTCGCAGAACGATGATGAACAGTAGATGAACTCCACAAGAAAAGTTTGACCTCCCTTTTTGAATTAATGTAGAGAAATTAGAGCACATACGTGAAAAGAACAACGCGTACGAATTCCAGCTCTCTTTGGAATAGAATTACCTTTACAAATGTAGGACAGTAATGGGTATTACAAACTGGATTCAAGTTGGGGATGACCATTCTTTCAAAGTAACTGTCCGGTTGAATAACTCGCCATTTGAGGAAATGACTATAAAGATGAATTGTTTGTTGAAAAGTTTAGTTTTCTCTTTTCGTTATTAGGGCGTGTGTTAGTTTTTGTTATTTTTTAAAATATTGTTTAGAAAGTGTACCGTTGCTACCTGTCCAACCGTTCTTTTGATTTCAGGGCAAAAAGGGCGACAGTCTGATAGGTCCACCAGGTCCTCCAGGTCCGCCAGGGCCTAAGGGCGGTGCGTCAATGATGGAGGTTATTATGAAACCGAAAAAGGGTGAGCGAGGTTTGCCTGGTCCTCCCGGTCCTCCAGGACCGCCCGGGAACGTCAGCAGTGCCGCTGGACTCGAGTCTGGCCAGCTTGGTGCGAAAGGACAGAAAGGAGAGGCCGGAGTCAAAGGACAGAAAGGCGATCCGGCAGGTTTGTTTGGCTTAATAAGCCTGTTGACCCATTATTTCTCTGGGGTGATCTTCGAGTCGTGTGATGTGTTCCATCTTTTGAGCGCGTCCATGCAATAGCAAATTGTGCCAATGCAAATTGAGGATGTTGATGATTAAATACTTTTGATGCCTTTTTTGCGATGTTACTGGGCAACACTTTCTTGCAACACTGTTCTAAGTGGCAATAACCTACCATGTACTTGGATGAAACCCTATTGGGTAATCATTCAGGTGAAAACTATTAGGCAATTCTCCTCCTTTGGTACTGTTTGACTTTCAAGTCTTCTAAAATCATAGACCCTGTCTCAGATTTGTAAGTTATCATTTTCTGAGATAAACCAGAGCGAACATCCAACGGACGTATTCTTTATCTGCTAATAGGAGAAAAAGGTCAGAAAGGAGCAAGGGGGTTCAGTGGAACAAAAGGGGACACCGGACCATTGGGCCCTCGAGGTCCTGCTGGTCCTCCGGGCCCACCCGGCCTGCCTGCCAGCAATTTGACAAATGGAAAGCCTGGACCGAGAGGACAGCCAGGAGTTGATGGAAGGCCTGGTACTCCAGGAAAACCTGGTGCTAAAGGAGAAAAGGTGTGTGGTTCGTTTTTAAACGTTTTGACAAGATAAGGCATGTTGTTCCTGTTCAAATATTATCGCTTTGGTACCAAGAAATCCAAGAGTTCGGGTTCGATTTGATTTCTTATTAAGTTTCACTGGAACGATAGTAAGCAGTGACCCTACCCATCTGAAAGCTAACCGTTAAAGTTGTGCTTTAAGGGACAGTACTTAAGGTTTATTATTTTTTTAGGCTTCAAATTTGTAACATTTGTAATGGCCATTTGATCGTGTTCCACATGCCAATTTGCGCATAGCTACAATCCCGGACGGAATAACATGGAACAAAAAAACCCCTACCCCCCCAAAAAAAATCAATGTTGAAGTCGTGCGAAGAGAAAATGCGCCATTTTGCATCCTTGATTTGGGGGGGCGGGGGGAGGGGTGGTCTGATTGTTCCATTTAAAAAGTCCGAGATTGTAGTTACAAATTATTGTTCTTAAATTATTATTAGTTGAAGTGGGTAAACACTCTATCTAACGAAAAACAAGAGGACTGAAAAGGGCGGTGTGAATTTTTAAATTCGGGCCTCTGTGTCTACTGCACATGGGAAACCCTTGAGTTTAATAAATGAGGGTACTGAGAAAATAAAGCTCCTCAAACAATAAAATTAAAAATCATAAAATCGTTAACTTAGGAGACTCTTGCCGGGGGAAAAGTGACATACTGAAACTTGATGACCGCTATTCTCATACTTTTTGTGTGCCTTAAGGGTAGTACAGGTTCTGCAGGATTTCCTGGAATTAAAGGAAAACCAGGACAAAAGGTTGGTGAGATTCATTATCATTGGAAAGCTCGATGTAAAACCATCACCGTCTTGTTTTGTGTTGCTGTTGAGGACGACGAGTACTATGATGGTGATAATGATGATGATGTTGACGACGACGACGATTATCATGACGACGATAGTGACGATGATGATACTGATGGTGATGATGATGGTTGACTATCGTGATGGTGATTACAGTGATTAAGATTCTGAGAGTAACTTAAAGATAATGTTTCTTAATTTTCGTAGGGTGAAGTAGGACCGGAAGGACCAGAAGGTCGGAAAGGAGAGAAAGGCCAGCAAGGAACACAGGTAAGCGAGTGATGACTTCTACACTCAAGCCTCAGGATATCATGTTGCACAAAAAGCCCCTTGAAGCAGTCAAGAAACGGCTTTTACAGGGTAGGGTGATTGGCCTTACGCCCAACCCCCAATCTCGAGGACGATGGGCAGGCTTTTGTCAAATCTCTCCCCTTCGACCAATCCTGCATTGTTGAACATACCAGCAGCTGAGGTCCTAGCCGGTGTAGCTCTCGGGATCCTAAAGACAAGGAAGCTTTACCACCACGACTGTTTATCATGTCCAGGGTGAAGTAGCATAGTCTATAGTCAATGATGTTTGTATTTACGGAATATTTTGCAAACTGATTTTACGATCTCAGGCATTTTTAAGTTATCTTTTTTTTTTCTTGTTTCAGGGTGCAGCTGGGGAGAGTGGAGAAAAAGGAGAAAAGGTATGTCGTGTGCACTATCTAAAGCTGCTTTCGGCTTTTTACAACTCCTAATCACTGACAGGGGCTCTCAAATATCCTTCGCAATCAATAGACAGGCAGACAAAATTTATCGGTAATTTTGTAGAAAAGAAACGAAAAGAAAAGCTTCGAAATATGTGTTACCGACATCAGTAATGTTTCCAGGAAAAACTTAAGCTAATCTTTTTTAAATGTAAAATTCTAAGTATGGAAAGTGACCCTTTAACAGTAGAGAATCTGTAGCAGTGATCTGTAATTTCTACGATGCTTCTTGTTGCCAGGGCGACCGAGGCTTGGGCGTCAAAGGAGAGCCTGGCGTCAAAGGCGAACCTGGTCCCCGAGGTTCCCCAGGACCTCCCGGTGAAGTGCTGACGTCAGATATTGGCAAGGTAATTTTGCTTTTCTATATTATTGTTGGGTGCAATCAATAGACAGCCGGGCTGAAGTGAGACCTTTCTTGACCAGTGAAGTGACGTGATCTCAAGATTAACTTGGTGGCAAAGCCAAGCCAACGTAGGCATCCGGAAACGTCGCCCAGTGGTACTCGTTGTGATGTCAAATACTGGTAAGGTCTCCAAAATACTTATTCGGTATCCATCTAATAGGATCAACGACTTCATCCCCAACCAGTAATATTTGGTTTTGATGATGTCTACCTATGGAACATTTTCCCAAACGTTTTCTATGATTGGCAACACATATTCTTTAACCTCGAATTAATATTGGTACGCACAGTGGTATGGTTGTTAGTGCCTAAAACTAGTCGTTCTATCCACGTGAGGCCTGCAGTGGTGTATCCTTGTGTTGCGTGTCGTGGAGTCGAGGCTTAAACGAGTCGTGAACCACAAGGAATGAGGCTAAGTACAGTAGACTTTTTATTCAAAGGGACTGGCAGATTTCTTAGGCGATATGCCAGTTTGTTTTGTTTCAAATTTGAAATCATCTTAGAATTTAAATCTGGTCTCGTAGGTATCACATTTGTTTACTTCTGTCGAAAGGAGAGCGAGAAATCACTAGGTACTGTCTGTTTCTACTGATGTCCTGTTGAAATTTATTACCCTTTGTTGTTGTTATCAGGGAGAAAAAGGCGACAGAGGATCGATAGGTTTTCCAGGTGATGATGGACCAAAGGTATGTAACCCTATAAGTATCAATGAAAAATGTCCTTTTTGAATCGCTTTGACTTCTGAGTTAAACGGAGACCTTATGGCAAATACAGGTCACCGCCGTGATGTAAGTCATTCAAAGTACTGAATTGGGCAAACGTTCTGTACCTTCCGATGCTCCGTTAGAAAACGTGCCAAGCCCCTCCTTTAAGTTGTCAATACACTCCACTCAGTGTAAAAATCGACAAACAACGTTGGAATTTCTCACCGTTACTTAAGACATTTCCTCATTAAGTTCTGAAAGACAGTTCGCGACAAAAGAAACGTTGCAAGCCTCTGTGTGTCCTCTTGGGATGCAAACGAGACAGGATTTTCATTTTCAAACCGCAAAGGTGGAATTGAATTGAATGAGGACCGAACAAATTTCAGAACTGACATAGGCAAGACAACCAACCGTAATTTCATTCTTGTGTCTAAGTACGTTAACACAGTTACTTCAGCTGTTTATTCCTGTTTTAGGTACGTTTAGCTTTGCATTTTGAAAAGAAATGAAACCCTGATCTCTATCAATGCTTTATTCTCTTGTGACTGTAGGGAGACAAAGGCGAGACCGGAGAAGTCGGTTTTCCTGGAAGAAGGGCAAGTAACGTAACCTAACAAATATGACGTCAAATACTAATTCTCCTAACCATTTCTTCACTGATATTTTGCGGCAATAGTTGTGCAAGGATTTTTAAAAATTCGTTTGAAGTTACTTTCTAATCTCACTTCGGCTACCTCCCAAATTCGGATCTTATATGGATAGTTCGCTTGGTCGCGGGGAGACCAAAATTCATACAGAATATCGTGGACCGCCTCTAAGTGACCAATCACGCAATCGAATATTGTATCTCCATTCAGCGACAATTGGGTGATAATCTGGTGTGCCCACTACTGCGACGGCGATTTTTACCCTCGATTTTGATTGCCGCAAACGACGATTAAAATCGCCGATATCAGCCATTTGGGATGTGGGCTATTAAATTCGCCGGCAATTCGTTGTCCATCGCCCAGTGTACCTGCTCTTGCCTAAATCCTCAGCTATCGCCGGCGGAGGGTCTATTATACTCTGGCTGTTTGGCGGTTTAAGCCAATTTTGAGTGTCGGTTTGCGGTTACATTCGTAATAATGTGGCGGTTTACGGTTAAAAAATTATCTCGCGGTTGCGGATAATTATACCTTTATCATGCGGTTTTCGGTCTTTGCGTGTTTGGTGGCGGTTCTTCAAACCATAAGTGCGGTCGCTTTATTTTCCTTGAAGCTTCACCCTAGACAAAAGAATGCCTTTTAGGGGTAGAGTTAGGCAGGAGTTTTTCTGCTGTATCTCCCTGCAGGTCCCTGCAGGGATATGATCGGGAGGTAATTTGATAATAGGCCAGGCTTCAAAGCCAAAGAAAAGCACATGGAAAGATGGCGGCCGTGAATTTTGAGTCAGATATTGTTTAAAAAAAAAGGTGACGGGCCAGCGCGACTTCCGCGCGCTTGTTTTGCCTTTAAAATGGCTTTAAAATTTAAGACAGTAGTTGTAACTGCAGTTTTGATTTGTGATCCTCTTTTAAGTGTCTAAAAGAGTTACAGGCCTGCGCGACTCCTGCGCGCGTGTTTTGTTCTCACGCGTATTTCTTTAAGGGGACGCCCTCTTTTCATGTCTTTTGTACGATATTGAGGGTAGTTCCTTGAAAATGTTGTTGAGCAATGGTTGGTGTGTTATGAAATGCCTTCTGGGTAATATTGCGTTGCCAAGGGCAAGGTTTTGTTCTTTTGTTTTTGTTTTTGTTGGAGGGCTTGATTCCTGTCTTTAAAAGTAACTTCTGAGAGGCTTGTTTGAATGAAGCTTTCTGGGTGTCCTCTCTCAAGAAGATGTGTTTTGAAGTTTGTGACGCTCTCTTCAAAAGCTTTAGAAGAGTTAGGTCTGAGTGGTCTTAGGGCCTCTCTGTTGTTTACTCCTGATGGACGGCAGGTTGATAAATGGGTGTATGGAAATGTTTCAGTAGACTTAAAATGGGTGCGTACATCTAACACCGACTCAGTTTTAAATCCTTCGCCTTTGTGAACAGTAGTGTCCAAGAAGTTTGTTTGTTTTTCGGATACTTCAGCCGTAAACTTGATAGTTTGATGGTGTTTGTTTGTTAGCTTGTTAAATGAACTGTGTGATCTCTTCTCTGGTCGTGTTCAGTCCAGAGGGAGAAGATATCGTCAATGAATCGTTTCCAGATGAGCGGTTTTAAAGCGCTTTCATTTAAGATCTCTGTTTCTACATTAGCCATGAAAATATATGCGAAAGCAACTGCCATTTTGGTGCCCTTGGCAGTTCCATGTATTTGTAGGTAGTTTTTCCATTAAATTGGGAGGACTTCTCCGCTAAGATAAGTCTGAGCGCTCTTTGCAGTAGTCGTGTAGGGATAGAAGGTTCGTTTCTGTAGAATGCTTTGTATGCTAGGCTTCGAAACCGCGGCCACCATCAGACTACGAATAACTCCCCTGGCGCATTGATTACTAGACCACTAAGCTGTACTGGAAACATTCCACTATAAAGGTAACCTAAAGTTCACACGCTTGTGTTGTCACTAAATTCAACTCAGAAAGTTCACAAGAGCACATCCATCCCTCTAAATTGGAATTGTTATGTTTCGTTCTAAAGACCGTGCATTCTTTGGTTCGGCGAACTGCCCACTGGATGTCAAAACTATTCGTGACACTATTTGATCGCAGATTATTGAAAGGAATTAGAAAAAAAGATGTTCAACGCTTAAGATCTCATGATCATTGTGAGCAGAACTATAATTATTATGCGAACAAACGGTAAGAATGTTAGGAGAAAACAAAAGCGGTTTGCGGTCTAGGAAGGATAAAATAAGGCGGATTGCGGAATGTGCGACCCCCTATAATAAACCTCCTGGCGATCAGTTTCGCCCCGACGAGGGTGTGCCGCTGGCTTCTATGAAATCCAGTTACATTAGTCTGTTCTCAGACAAACTGTCTATTTAGATTTTCTTGCAATTGACCTTCCCCTGTGATCATCGAATTTATAAAATCCTGATTAGGAGCTCTTGTTACATATAGGGAAGGGTTTTACATCATATATAGCATGTTGCATTCCCTCGATATCACGAATAATACTGGTAGTGAGGAAACGGGAAAGCGGTAACCAAGAGAAAATAAGGGGACAGAGAGGGACTCTGAGGGCGTTGGCTGGGATATGTGAATTCCACAAAAGTTATTTATAGATTGGGTTTTGAACGGAAGTCTGTTTCCCGGAACGTCCGCATAAATACCATTTCCCTTGTTTTTCGAAGTCGTTTTCATCGACAAAACGTAACACCACTTGGTCCGCCATTACAAGCAAAATTTTGAATGGTCCTTCAAACACCAGATCGAAGTTCCCTTTATGCGGACGTCCGGAAAACAGACTTCGTTCAAAATGGCCGTCTAAAAATAACTTTACCGAACTTGACATATCCCAAAGCCCGGACTGGCAGTGTCCCTCTCTGTCCCCTTATTTTCTCTTGCGGTAACGTTATTTGGTTATTTTGGCCATGAATCAATTTTATCGTTTATAATTGTTTTTAGGGTGCCCCTGGGAAACAAGGTCAGGCTGGATTTCCTGGTACGAAAGGTAAAAAAGGCGAGCAAGGTCCTGTGGGTCAGGTTAGTGCTATTTTTTTTTCAAAACCTCATACCTTCTCCCTTCGGACGTAGAACATGCAACGTTTTCCCTGCAAATTTTGGACGTCTGATGACAGACATTTTGGACCATTTCTCTATCTCTTAAACTATGCAAAAGAGAGTCACTCAGTCATTCAATGGCCAAGTTACTGGTTGTAACTTTGACCAACAATTTCGTGCACTCCACAGTGCTTTCGGTGGAATCAAGTAGGGTCTCGTTGTCTTCTTACGGTACAGTTTACGGGTAAATTTATTAGTGCAAGTAAATATATTTCATAGAAACACTTAATGTTTAAGAATTTGAAATTTTGAAGTCTGTTACATTTACGGATTATAGAATACCTCTCATGCATGAAACTTGTGTTTGTTGGTGCTGTCAGAAGTATTGTCTCATCAATTTTATTGTCATATTTTAGGGTGACCCTGGACCTGCCGGATTCCCGGGACAGAAAGGTGAAACGGGATCCAAGGGGGATCAGGTATGGGATACGGGTCATTGCGGAATATTGATAAATACCCCAAATCTTCTGGGGGTTGGTTGTTAAACGCTAACCAATTTAATCTTGGAGAAAAGTTTGGTTGTGCTCGTGAAAGTAAATTTATTTTATGGCAGAATTGGTCTCCTGTGAAACGGAGCTTTTGGGTTGGTTTTCTGTGTAGCCCAAATTTCAGTTGTTATCGAATCACAGAGATTGACCGCTCACAGGTTTGATTTCCCATGTAAACTAAATTTTTGCGGGTTTTAAAGTTTCGCAAAAATTAGTTCCCAAAAAACACAAAAAAATCGCCAATCCGCAAAATTAAACCCCCGCAAAAATTTAGTGCCACGCGGTAGGTACCTTTCTTTTGTCTTTGACGTTCAATTTTTTGCAGATCCTCTGCGAAAGTGGAATGAAAAGAAAAAATAATAAATACTGACCAGAGGTTACCGACATATTTGTGAAGAAGCTATAATAATGAAACCTTTATTGAACTTCTGTAGACACCGCTACCTCCAACCCCGGTTATTTCAAGCCATTTGCTTTCTCGAAGTGAGACTCTTTCCGTTGGTGCATTCTGCTCAGTCATTTTCTACGAGCTATCTTGTTATCCTGAACATTCTTTTTGTTTCCCTTGCGTGTTCGCTTCGAGATAGTGGGACCCTATTGTAGGTTGTTCGGTCCGTGTTGGGGAAACGTTGGATCAATTCTTTTTGCAAGGTATGGGCTGGGCCAGAGGCGAGGTCCGTAGATAAGAACTAGATAAGCATTCTCCCAGTAGTGACTTCATACCGTTTCAGTAACATACTTTAAGTGGCTGCCACAAGGGAAGCAAATGACGTTTAACTGTGTTTTAGTTGAAATAAGTACGTTCAACAGGTAGATATTATTGCAAAAGTGGCTGATTGTATTTGTTTTAAGCATAAAAGTCTCGCCGGTGATCAAAGTCCCTTTGTTTTACAGGGTCTTCCCGGTGGTATGGGATTTCCAGGTGTAAAAGGAACCAAAGGCACCAAGGTAAAGAGGGATCAAAAACATCTCCAAAGTACAAGTTTCCAATAACAAAAAAACTCAACACAAACGTCAAGTGTGTCTCCCTTACGTCAGGGAGGTCAGACTCTCTACATTTCGATCTCCTCTGAGGATATATCTTCAGGGGCATTCAACGAGACACCTTAAATAAAATACTCGGGACGATGTTTACTGTATTACTTCAGTCAAGGGATATTTGTGTAAGTTAACAGAACAGTCTGTTCTCTTCTGACTCTTAATCTTAATATTTTTTTTAACAGGACATTAAAAAAGAACATTTGAGAAGAGCACATTTAAAACTGAAGAGCAGGAAATTTTTAGGAAGGGAAT
Organism: Siderastrea siderea; assembly: GCA_964030785.1. Lineage (NCBI taxonomy): Eukaryota > Metazoa > Cnidaria > Anthozoa > Scleractinia > Rhizangiidae > Siderastrea > Siderastrea siderea. The sequence continues at coordinate 33,464,596 of OZ034979.1, forward strand.
CTTATTTTCAGAATTTACGAATTGTAATTGTGTCCACCTTTCCAAAAGTCCTCGCTTGACCAAGGTGATGTTAAAATAAACAAGCAATCAAACAACAAACAAACAAAAAACAAGAAGAGACATTTCCCAAAACGATTCGCTGGTTACCTCGCAAATGTACCTGTTTTTAGGTTCTCTTTCTAGTGGCACATTAGCCGAAGATCAAACTTTATTTAATTTTGTTCTCTTTCATCTGTTTCGTCGCTAATGAATGAAATGCTTTTTCAGGGCGATACCGGAGAAAAAGGATTGGATGGGCAAAAGGTGAGGCGCTTTAGTTTGACGTTATGGTTTAATGTGTACGTATTACTTATGACCCAAAGGAAACAAAAAACAAACAAACCAAAAAAAACACGGAGAAGACAAGACAAGACAAGAAAACAAACAAAAGAGACATTAAAGCGAGGCTGATTGAGATTCTGTAGACGGTAACTTTTGGAGCAGGCGAAGATTGGGAAGATATTTTCTATCGGTAGGGTGATGCGAATCGAGAAATTTTTGTTGGGATGATCCTCTCTACTTGTGATAAAGTTATCTCACCATTGACTATGGGCAACTTCCTGTAAGCCACCACTAAAAATGCTAGGAAAAGTGGTCACCTGGGAAAAGTAGTCACTTATGAGAGTTCTCGGCATATAGTGATTTTTCGAAAAAACGTCAATCGCTTGAACAAATGATCACTTAAGAGAGGTGGTCGCTCTGGGATATTCGAAAGTTCTAACTCCATGGTGTAATTTCTTTGCTCCTTCAATCTTTGTTTGTTTGTCTCTTTTCAGGGTGAACCAGGCGAAGGTATCCCCGGACCCGCTGGGCCCCCGGGCCCTCCTGGAGGACTAAAGGTACGAATATCTTAGCATACATCATAAGCGGAAAATTAAACAATTATTCTGCGAAATAGAGTCGTCTGTGAACAATCTGGGCCTCTCTCTGCGTCCGGTGAATTAATGCTTGACTTCCTTGTAATGTTCTCTCGCAGTAAAACTAACGGATTACCTGTAGAGTAGCCATTATTGCGCGATAAATTCATTAATTCACGACACTTTTATCGTGATTCTCTAGGAGGGCGCCGGTGGCGGAGGATCATTGGCACAGGTTAATGCGCAGAAAGGCGACAAGGTACGTATCTGTCTGAACAGCTGTGCAATAAGAGCTTTGATTTCTTTCAACATAACATTGAATATGCCATTTTTTCTTGTCGCTTTACAGGGTGACCGTGGTTCTCCAGGAGAAAAAGGAGAAAACGTAAGCAATTCCTTTTTCATTCGACAGTAGAGCCATTTTCGACTGATTGGCGAAAGGTTCCCTGTGCTTTGATGTAAAAATCATTTTATAAAAGTTTCAATAGATTTAAGACGAAAGTGCTCATTGAGTACACTTAAAGTCCTCACTTTTTTGACATGATTGCTATGAGAAGAGAGCCGGAGACTGTAACAAGAATGTATGAACGTCAAGGGCAATTTTAGCCGCCACTGTTGATGCTGTGGAGGCTTTTACTGCGGTACCAAAAGTCAATGTCCTTAGAGTTCTGTTACGTTAGTGTTCAGAGGTAAAGTGTTCTTATTGTTTGTGCGTGAACACGAAAACACCATTCAATTTTTAAATGCTGCTGGAGGCTAATTTTAATCCTATTTAAGATCAGATTGTTGTTATTTCTTGTGAATTCACTAAGTTACCGTGACTGGCTTCCCAATTTTGTCTGCTCTTTCGTCAGATTTCACTACTTGACGCCGCCTCACAAATGCACATTTTTGCCCGGGTTACCGCCCCTGCCCCTCCCCCCGCTTTTAATTCTCTACTTTATTAATAATAATAATAATAATAATAATAATAATAATAATAACTTTATTAACGTGTCAAAACTGTAGTAGCTGAGGGGAAAAGTCCCCTCTACTAATTGTGGACACCTAACCTGCCTAACTAAAAACGTAATTAATATATGGAAAAATATTTTGGTTGTTTACCGCATGCTTCAAAACTGATGCGTTAAAATAACGTACCCTTAACAGGGAACCGCAGGAGCAAAAGGCATCAAAGGTGAAAAGGGAGAGGAGGGACCCGTGGGGCCGAGTGGAGAAGCAGGATTTCCAGGCTTAAAAGGAGAGCAAGGGGCTAAGGTAGGCTAAACATAGTTATCTTATCTTATCTCATCTCATCTCATCTCATCTCATCTCATCTCATCTCATCTCATCTCATCTCATCTTATCTTATCTTATCTTATCTAAAACTACAAAGCATGCCGTATATGATGGCCTCCCTAATCATTCACAAAGTCGCAGGAAACTGGAACTAAAATATTCTCGTTTGGTGGGTATCGGTGACAGCATCATTGTTTTCAGATAACTGACATTAGAATTTGTTTTCTTTAACACTTTTTTCCTGTCACTTTTAGGGAGACGCTGGAGTGGATGGAGTGGATGGATCTCAGGGACCAGTAGGGCCACCCGGCGCTAGCGGAGAAACTGGACCTCAGGGGCCAATTGGGTTCCCAGGACGAAAGGGCAGTCTGGGACCTCCTGGTCCACCAGGGCCTCCCGGGCCCCCAGGATTTCCGGGAGAGAAGGTAAGGAAAGTTAATACAGTCAAACCTCGACAAACCCTTCATAATTGGGCTCCGACTGGACGGTCTTCAAGGCTTTACATAGGTTAACACCTTCTTGCATAACGGAAATATTGCAACCCTACCACAGGGTCCAGAGGAGCAGAATGTTTAGTTTTCCTTACGAAAGACAACCGACATAATCTGCTGCGAACTTGAGTTACTCGCGTTGCCTATATTTTTAACGCAGGTCAAATTACTGTGGGCTCTTAGGACCACTGAGATCGACTTCGTGCCTCGTTCGGAAAGCTCGGCTTTCCGAAGAAAAGCCGTTGCTCTTCGGGCAACGTTGTAGGCGACCGCGGAAGAATGGTCTGCGGTTAATAGCAAATTTCAATATGGCGGACAAATATGGTGTACTAAGCGAGCGCAAAGATCGAGATCGAGAAATACAGCGTATGGAGCGAGAAGAAAGCCGTTCAAATTAGATTCACAAAGGTTGCATTGGGCAAATTTATTGTTCGAAATGACGAGGTTATCGGTGTGCGACACATGCAGACTGCAGACTTGCAGACTTGCAGACTTGCAGACTTGCAGACTTGCAGACTTGCAGACTTGCAGACTAGCAGACTAGCAGACTTGCAGACCTACAGACCTGCAGACTTGCAGACTCAACATACCGACCTTTCCTATTTCATTTTTAAACTAACGTTGAGCAAACTCCGCTGTTTCCACATCGCGTGCTTGCCGCTCGGTATGCTTTAAATGACCCTTTAAAAGAAAGCCTTTATAGGCCGTTGGTTTGAAGGCTGAACTTAGCAACATTCGCCTCTCTTCAATCATTAGACAAATATACCAAAGACCCCCTCCCCTCTGGGTTCATCTCTGTGCTCAGTTTCGGCGATTAAATATAAAGAGCCAGCTCCATAACGAATAGGATTTACAGCAGACCAGTTAAATTTTGATAGTTTTCAGGGCATCTCGCAGCAATAATTGCTAGCCACCTTGAAAAACGCCCGAAAAAGGGACTTCCATATGAAACGGGCTGGCCAGTACGGTGTTTAGGACGGAACGCCAATGTTTTTACCAACTGAGGTTCGCTTAGTGCTGCGAGTAAGGAAGTAAATAAAGTAGAAGAAAGAAACGGCGTTCTTGGAATTAAAATTAATAGCTTATTTGACTGCCTGGTTTGGAATGGTATCTTTTAGGGGTCAAATAAGCTTGAGCCACACCAGTCAACTCGCTTACACAGCTGTTATCAATAGAGGACATAGAACCGTGCATGCAACTTTCAACTAGTGTTTTATCAGTTTTAGATAGCACAAATCCGTATAGTTACACGACTAACAAGCTTCGGAATGGCACCACAATGATGTGGAAAACAGCGAAGTTTGCTCAACGTTAGTTTAAAAATGAATTAGGAAAGGACAGTATGTTGAGTCTGCGAGTCTGCAAGTCTGCAGGTCTGCGAGTCTGCAAGTCTGCAGGTCTGCAAGTCTGCAAGTCTGCAAGTCTGCAGTCTGCATGTGTCGCACACCGCGAGGTTATGTATTTTACAAGGTAAGATGTACGATCGAAGGATAATTCTTGCGTACAAATGTAACTCCTCTGGACCCTGTGACCCTACAGACCATCAAGAAGCTTAAGATCTGAATTTAAGAAGCTCCTGACAGTACGGAGTACGGTTATGGCTGTCGATCTTTCTCATTTGCCTCACCTAAACTACGGAACCCATTACCAGAATTTATCCGCCATCACGATGATCTTGCAAACTTTAAGACTGCTATAAACACTTACCTATTTCGTCATTTTAATTGAAATACTGCCTCATAATAATGTATATGTATAGTCTAAATATTAAGATATGAATTTTAGTCAGTATTTATATGTAAATTTCTAATTTCTGTTTAAATTATTTCATTGTAAAGCGCCATGAGCCATGGATATGGTGCTATGTAAATCCTTTCATTACTATTATTATTACAGTTTCTCACATCACAGCACATCACACAGCACAGTGCAATGCAACCATACACTGCACTGCGTCCAAAGACAGGATAAGATATTTACACAGAAGCTGCAGATTCATTGTTTTTTGTGATTTTTTCCGCGTTTTAGGGAGAACCTGGTGAAGAAGCCGCCATTGGATCAATCGAAGGAGTGAATGGAAACGGACAGGCAGTGAAAGGGGAAAAGGTTCGTTAGTTATTGTCTGCGATCTGAAATTTTTTTTTAATATATGGCATCAAGTGAAAAGCGCTTTCTTGGACAACAATCTAGTTTCTGAAGTAAGCCTTCGTTTGGTGAAAGATGTGCCTGATCGCCGGGTAAAGATTTATGTTGTATTTTGAAGTTTAAGCTGTTTGGACCTTAAACAAACTCAAACTACCATAAAAACAAATTTTGTAAATGCGATGTAAAGTGTTCACCTCGCACCGGTCTCATTTAAACATCCATGACAGAAACGATGTCTATTTTGTTCTAGGGAGAGGAAGGATATGGAGAGAAGGTAAGAGGCACTTTTTTCCCTAGCATTTCACCTTAGAGAAATGTGCATATTAAAGACTTATTTGTCTTATAGAGGTGTCCACCATATGGAAGTGACCGTCTGTGTTAGAAAATTGTCTGTTTTAAAGATATGTCCGTGCTTAAGGTGTCTTTCTTAGAGAGGTTTCCATCTTCTTAGAGAGGTGTCAATCTTAAAGAGCTGCCCTTAGAGATGTCTGTCTTAGAAAACTGTCTGTCTCAGAAAAGCGTCGACGTCTTCGATAGCTGTCCATCTTGTAGTATTTCTTTGAGGTGTTTGCTTATTTGAAAAAACAAAATCTGAAAATCGCCATAATTTTTTTATTAGCCTTACGAAGGTATTTGTGAATTTACATCAGTAATCCTTTAATTTGCGTATTTACTTCAAATAGGGTGAGAAAGGAGATCGTGGTCCGGCTGGAAGGAAGGTACGTATTCGCAGTAGACCACGGCAAATGTCCTTTAAAGAATCTTAGGACAAAGATCTTTGAGAAATCCTGTTTTGTATTACTCTAGTTTCCTTTGAGGCACCTTAAAATAACAAATGATTCCGGCTTCATTTCAGGGAGATCCAGGAGAAAGTGGTGAAAAAGGAGCCAAAGGAGAGCTAGGTTCTCCAGGGACACCGGGAGCTCAAGGCCCAGAGGGTCCCTCTGGACCCGAGGGGCTGACAGGGCCACCAGGGTTCCCTGGAGAGTATGGGCCGAAAGGAACCAATGGAGAAACGGGAGAACCTGGGGAGAAGGGAGCTCAAGGACAGCCGGGAAAACCCGGGAAAGATGGTACAAATGGAGCTAAGGGTGGTAAGGTGGGTTTGACAGCATGGTTGCTATTTTAAATTCGATCTAAGTATGTAGTAAATTAGCTTTGAAATTTTTGGATGTTCAATCTCGGACAAAATTAATGGTCCGAAAATGTAATAGATCAAACAAATAACAATCCAATAGAACAACTGAAAGCACAGCTCTTCGTCCTTCACTCTTCCTCGATTGCCAACAGTTTCGTCTAAAATCTTTTGCGCTTGGCTAAAACATGATTCAGGTGGATATTTAATTATATGTGACTGTATCGTACAGTTAGTGCATGTATTTTTATTGACTAGGGTGACAATAACTTACCCACTCACTGACTGAATAACTGACTGACTGACTGACTGATTGAATGACTGACTGACTGATTGACTGATTGACTGACAGACTGACTCACTGACTCACTGACTGACAGACTGACAGACTGACTCACTGACTCACTGACTGACAGACTGACTGACTGACTGACTGACTGACTGACTGACTGATTGACTGACTGACTGACTGACTGATTGACTGACTGACTGACTGACTGACTGATTGACTGAATGACTGACTGACTGACTGATTGAATGACTGACTGACTGACTGACTGACTGATTGACTGACTGATTGACTGACTGACAGACTGACTCACTGACTGACAGACTGACTCACTGACTGACTGACTGATTGACTGACGGACTGACTGACTGGCTGATTGACTGACTGAATGACTGACTGACTGACAGACTGACTGACCGACTGACTGACTGACTGACTGATTGACTGACAAACTGACTGACTGACTGATAAACTGACTGACTGACTGATAAACTGACTGACTGACTGACCGACTGACTGACTCACTGGCCAAGAAAATAACTGGTGTGAAACGTTTAAAATTTGACGCGAGACCGGAAAGAGGGTGTCCGAAAGATAAAGTTGAAGTGAACGTTGCAGGACAACCCTCAAAGCAAGATGAATACTAAAATATTTTGAAAATATTTTCTTTTTCTTGTTTGATCTCCTTAGGGTCAACCAGGTAGTATTGGTTTTCCTGGAATGAAGGGTCAACCAGGAGCAAAGGTAACATGTTGAATTGGTTTAGATGGAATTGGTGATTTGTTAGCTTAGTTATTGATTTTTAGCTTTATCGTATCGTTGGCGCACCGCACACAGGTTTTGGTTGCTTTTTGAATTATAAGGAAATTGAATGTCATGTCAAGTACTACCACGGCGTTCCTAAGTTTTCGTCATGCAGCAAAGTTTTGTGGCAAAAAATATCTAATGGCAAAAATAATCAGGAACGATTACCAAAGCTAAAAATTTAACGATGAATTATTCCATTTTTGTTTGTTGGTTATGATATGATAACAGAAATAACAGGACTACACTCTTCATTTAAAAGAAACTCATTCGGTTCCAGCTTCTAGTATTATCGCCTATTAAACATTTTTTGGTCGCGTTCTTAATTTTTTCTCATATTTAATCTTTATTGATATTTTTTCAGGGAGAACCTGGTAGAATAGGACCACAAGGACCAAAGGTAATACTCCCGGCACGTTTCTGGATAGAACTGTAGGGGTTGTGCTTCTGGTTGTGGCACAACAGCCACAACCAGCACGTTTTTACCCGTAATGGCTGTAGAACATCAGACAGTCTATTTTACTGCGAGTGCAAATACAAAGCTGCATCGCTTTTCTCCATTCTCAGAAAACCGATGCGGATCAGTGTTTATTCATATTAAAGCAGTTTAAAATGAACACCTTAACGATGGTCAGACCGAAAAGGGTTGAATGGTTAAACCGAAACACGAAGAGCACAGTCCTGACGGAGTCGCAAGTTAAAAGACATTGCAAGTTTGGTCATGCGCACAATTTTCAAAAAGACATCGTAATGCAGTCTTGGAGGCCTAACGAAACAATACTTTCGATGATCAGACGAAGAAAGTTTCCGCCAACTTTCACGCAAGAGCTTGATCAGAGCGAGCGCAGGTCGTTGCAAGCCATTGCAAGTTCACACAGAAGTCCTGGCCAAACGGAGTCACAGGCCACGACTGAGTTGGACTGGACATCAGCTGTCGTAAGGTCTTCCACGATTAGTCCGCTAAACAATAGAACAAACAAAGCTTTTGAGAGGTGCTGCACTACTGAACAGAACTGCATCATTTATTACAACAAGTTTTCACACTACGCCGGCCAATCAGGTCAATAGGCAGAGATATAACGGAATAATCTGATGATGAAATTTTCACTTGATTCTAAATAATACAAGATTTTCGCTCCGGTTTTCTAAGGTTCAGTTACGAAAAGGAGACTGTTAGAACATCTTCACCCTGATGATCACACTAGCCAAAACGTGTAGTTTTTAAATAACACTGAATTTTTACGACAAAGAAAAACGATCCTTGTAGAGCTTGTTTAACGCTTTTGACGTTTTTGATCCTAGGGGGGGCGTATGTGAGTATGTGAGTGTGAAACTAATTAAAATGACCTACAACCTTTGCCAATTGAGAAGGATGCCACATTCCCACCCCTCCCTCCTTTACAATGTCGGATTTAAACGGACGTTTCCTCTGCATTATTGTATGGGACACATTCAACATTGAAACGGAGGGTAGGGGGGCCGGCGAATAGACACAATTCTTGACGAGGCGTTAGTTGGTTTTTAATATGCTTGTTAGATGTTAATTAACGTGATAGTCTAGACGAAGGAAAACAATGCAACCTTCGCGAACTAGCCAGACTGCACGCATCTAAAACGCTCGTTATACTTCGGATGTCAATTAGCAGGCAAAGGTGTCTCAGAAACAACTTATCTTGAGTAATCAATATTTTGACAGAATTGTTCAAATGCGATGTCAAATCAACAAGTTTTGAGAGTGTATGACTATCTTCCAATTTGTCTCTACGTTTTAGTATTGAAGGTATATGACGGCATATATTCTGTCACTTGTACGTGACAGTTTTTTTGTATATCGTGCTTTGTCTCATTATTATAATTCAACGGAAACCAGCCACTTGACCTCATACCCACAAACTAGCAGCTCAAATAACCAAGAGGTTATTGCGATAACTCTTATTTATTTATTTATTTTTTTCGTGATGGTGTCAATGGTGATGGGATGATACAACGTGTTGTGATTGACAATCAAATCGGCGTGAGAACGTGAAATCGTGCGACTAATATTACTGGGCTGAAAAATATCCTTCGTTATACCGGGGTCTTCGTTGTATAGGGGTTCGTTACATCGGGGTTCCCCTCCTGTAATTTGAAGCCACACTAGAATGCCTCAGCATACCGTTTATTTAAAGTAGCAGCGCATCACTGACAATAATGTTTTAACCTGTAGGGAGAGTCGGGCTTATCAGTGACGGGGCCAATCGGACCCCAAGGGCAGCCAGGAACCCCGGGAGATCCGGGACCTCCGGTGAGTCTTTTGTCAAGCACACTGATGGTGTGATCATCAAAACTCTTTGCTTTCTTCGATGGTTTATTAACTGCTGCGCAGTTAATAAGATTTTTGAGGATTACCCCATCCCAATAAGTACATGTAAAATCGGTACTTTACGTTTCTGTCATAGGGACCACCCGGACCAGCAGGCGGACAACCCGGACCTCCGGGTCCCCCCGGCAAAGATAGCGTCGTTCCAGGACCACCCGGACCACCCGGACTTCCGGGACCCCCAGGGTACAATGGAAATAATGGGAAGAATGGAAACGATGGACAGTTATCGCAGAAAGATGATCCAGGAATGAGCCCGTTATTACCTGCCGTAAGTTTGATAACAGGCTTTGAAAGTCAAATTCTGTTAAACTTCATAAAATTTCCCCATGGAAATCAACATTGCAATAACAAATGGTACCACTTGAAAGCATTGTATCAACGCTTTTTTTTATTTCTGAAGCATTTTAGCGGGCCGGAATCGTAAATCCTTGAATTTGATTGCATTGGCTAATCAGTACGTGCGCATGACCGGTCCAGCTTTTTCCTTTCCGGACCAGGCTGCCCGGTCCGAAATCCGCGGGAAACCTTGAAGTGAAACCACTTTACTCAGGCGCGACGAAACGTTAGGCGTTTTCCTCTTACAATGGAACTTTTTGCTCAATAACAATTGTAAAGGGAAAGGAAAAACCAGCGATGGAATACAAGGCTTAGTTATTCTCTAAAAAGGCGAGTATTCAAGACCTCGGGCACAGTTTTTCCCCATACGGACCTCCCGCTCGGTAAATTCCATATATATATATTTGAATGGTCGCTTCAGTATCTCATCTCTTATCTCTCAATCTCTCTGACTCTGCCCTTATTTTATGCGTGTGAATGAGTACCAGTCAAGCTTAGCGAAAATTAAAAGCTGTTTGGGGTAGTTCTGCGATGGACTGGCATCCCATGTAAGGGGATTAGTGCTATACTCCTAATTGTTTTCTGGTGGTTTGAGGGTGATTTACCTACGTTGTTTTGTCTTGTGCCTTTTTCCTTTTAAGGTCCTCGTGTTTGACTCTCAAGAGACACTTGTGAAGGCAATGGAGACTGTGAAACAAGGAACCTTGTCCTTTGTGACCTCGGATCAGCTGCTCTACATCAAGACAGGGGCTGGCTGGAGAGCTATTACGGTATTGTCTATTTCTTTGTTTGTCTGTTTATTGTTTTTTCATTTTTGTTTTTTGTTTTCACACTTCCATAGTAACCTTTAGTATAACAGACGCTAAAAATCGCCGCCCCTCCCTCCTCGCCTGGAAAAAGTTGACGCCGCTGGTGCTACCCATTTATTGTTACCACAACACCTAACTTCAACGGATACTTATATTGTAATAAACCCTGAGCAAGGATACCGTACAAAACGCAACAGCTAACAGCACTTACAATACATTGCTGAGGGATAGTCAAGGCAAAGAGCGCTCTTGATGGCTTCATTTTAAATTACCGTAAAGTTTCGCTCTCCGCAATTGGAAAACTCGCGAAAGCAATGAACGATGTTTAGTAATCCCCATCGCAGCGACCCTACAAAAGGAACGATATCAAACTTAACTTGACTCTTTCTTTAGTGTACTAAAAAAAACAGGGTTTGCTAAATGTTTTGGACTGCAAATGAAAACAGCCATTACAAAGACTGATCCATTTTTTTTGAAAATAGCATTAAACTAAAATTACTAAAACCTTGTGCACATATTTTCACTTTTACAACGATTTTATCGAGATAGGTCGACCTATTGACGATACCTTTCTTACCAACCCGGGAGTTGTGATATTTAGTGGAGGCAGCGGGGGGGGGGGGGGGGGGGGGAGTAACGAGAGTTGTTATTTTCGGAACCTTCCGGTATTACTTGTTTGGGTAGAATTCAAATTGCCTTTTTAAATAAGGAGTTGGTCTAGTCTATGTTTGCGCTTGCGATAGGTTAGTCAGTGAAAAAGACTAATTAAATGGAGAGGCTTTTCTGAACAGTATGTTATGATTTTCTGTTACCTTGTAGATTAATGACGTTATAATTTTGTTTTTCACAGCTTGGCCCAACCATGTTTGCTGCTCCGACGGAAGCTTCCCAAACCACTAGACTGAGTACCACGCAGGTAACAATTGTTTTTAACGCTTAATCTCCGAAAATTGTGCCGAATACAAATTTAAGGAATTTCTGAAATTTCTACTTTTGTGAATTGAAAAGATCAATTTTTAGTAGATTGATCTTGTGCAGCGTAATAAAAATAATGGTGGTGGGGGGGGGGGGGGGGGCAGTTCACGTTTCATTGAAAATAAAGCAGTCTTTCCACGTAGATTCTAAGACATTATCTTAAACGACATTTGGTGTGATGCCTGCAGAATCGCAATTCACGACAATTAAAAACACATGGTTCTCTGTTCGCGGGTAATAATCACGGCTCATGGGTGCCATTTCACGTTTCAGGCCAAGTAAGTATCGCCATTCAGGGCTCACGATAATACCCCCCCCCCCCCCTCAAAATTTATAGCCACCTGTACAACGTAATAACCAGAAACATATGAAAAAACTGCTCAGTATCTTTCATTTGAATGGTTCAACCTTAAGATTTCGTCCACGGAGTCAAACGTTAGAACCACACAATAAAGGATTAGAAGCTTTTATTCGAGTGGCAACACCTCAGACTGATATCATCTCCAGGCACAAAAGGGAAACGGAAACGGAAAGGGAAAAGGAAGGGTTGATTGTTCTTTTATAAAATCACCAGTGACTAATCCTGAGACTGAAAAAAAAAACCCAACAATATTGAGACATAATTCTGACTTTGCAGTCTCCTTCTGGAATCAGTCTACCACCAGTCAACATCAAACTGAAAGGACAGTATGTAAGTAAAACAAACGGATAGCGACAGTTGACTTCTACAAAGCCAATAATAAGTGTTTTGATGAGCAAATGCAAATTGGTGTTTTGTGTGAGCCTTTATGAGGGCGTCATAGGAGGAAGGAGGAGGAGGAGGAGAGAGGTGCAAAAGTAGGAAGAGGAGGAGGGAGAAACGAGGGAAGGAGGAGGAAGGAGTTGAGAAGAAAGGGCACGCTTGCAATGGTAAAAAAAAAAAAAAAACCGTCCATGTTTTCCCAAATGTTCAAACAGCTGTTCTTTTTGCAACTTGATGTGTCGCATATTTTGGATAACACTGAAGAATCTCTCTCTGTAGAAGACGTTTGGACTTTTGAGACACCCTGTACTGTCAGTTTTTTCGCCGGTAATTAGTCTTTGCGGGATCTGTGTTTTGCGCTTCTTCGAAAGCTGGTCTCTATGTTAAACAGTAATAAATAGAGCAGTAGCAAGTCTTTCGCCATGTTGAATTAGTTGCTGAATCTTCAAGATATTTGGAGACACGTGATCTGCTATTTGTCGGGCTATTCTATCGCCTTCGTTTTAAAAAGAACAGGAAACCCAAGAAACGAGGTTGGTTTTTTGACGATTGCTATTGATTTTTGGAATCGTTGTTTCATTCTGCAGTTGCGAATGGTAGCCCTTAATTTACCGATGACCGGTCGGATGTTAAGTGTTAGAGGTGCCGATGAAAGGTGCTGGCAGCAAGCTCGTGAAGCGAACCTGACTGGGATATACAGAGCGTTCATCTCTAACAGATTTCAACATATATACACTATCGTTCACCAAGAGGACAGAAATCTACCTGTTGGAAATCTTCAGGTAAGGTTTTGCAAGAAGAATCTTAATATAGATAATACCTTATTGCCAATTCTTGAAAAAAAAATTCACTATGAAAAAAAAATCTGCAAAAGTAAAGGTGGCGCGACAATTACAGACATGCAGTATTATAGAGCGATCTAGAAAATACGCCAAGACTGGGCGTATGAAGTTCCTTCTATTAGAAAGAGCTTGAAAAGTAAGATTTTGCTTAGTCTGTGAGCCCTTCCGTGTTTGTATCTCTGATTTTTTGTTCACTTTTCTCATCTAATAATTATCACAGCTCTGATTTCTAAAGAAGCTCAGGTCTGGCATTGATATATATAAACAATAATTTACACTAACCCGTTTGCCAATGTAGCCGGAGCTACGTAAGTCTTTAGCCTTCAATCTATACCAATTCTCGCATATTTTTTGTAAATTTTCACTTCAATGTGGATCAGTTTCTGCTTAAGCGTGAGTGCCGGTCTGTTCTTTAAGGGGGCAATATACGTGGAGTTTTAGGAAACAGGATAAGATTTAAGAACGAAATAAAAAAGTGAGAAAACTTTTGCACACACTTCCACGCTAGAGTTTTTGGGGCTGTTTGTGGACTGTTTTGGTGTCCATCTATTAATTATTGCCTTTAAATTTTAATTTTAACTCAGCTTTAATTCTATACATTTTTCAATTTTTTTAAAATTCGTCAATTTCCCTCCTCCTCCCCTTTCTTTTTCGTTCACTTTTAAAATCGCGAAAAAATTCTTTCAGACTTATGGGAGCTCGCACTATGACCCTACGACAGCATTTTTGGATTGAATGAAATCTCATGGAGATAATTAAGAAATAAGGTTAAAACGTTAGGGAAAAAAGCATCTACGTATATTGCCCCCTTAAATAGCTTTACTACTTTGTGTATGAGGCACTTAACGCTCCTAGTCATCAGCTCCTGTGTCCATCGCCCCTAAGTCATTAGCTCCAGTGCCCGTGTCATTCATTAACTATACCTTTATATCTTCGTAGGGAGATCAATTGTTTCCTTCTTGGGACTCTATCTTCACGAAACGATACGCGTTCAATCCTGATATTCCCATCTACTCCTTCAACGGATCAAACGTTCTCGAAAGTCCAATTTGGTAAGATGATGTTTACCAGGGAGTCACTGTTGGGTAACTCTGGCAATTTAGGCAAACGATTCGATGCTAATGCCTGAGATCGATTCTCAGACTCCGATAATGTGTATAGGCACAACAAATTATTGTATATTTAAAAGAAGTGAAGATGAATAGTAGTGGGTATTACCGGCGGTAAATATTCACCATTTTACTACGATATTGAAGTGAATAATTGTTTTTGCATATTTCACGCAAGTAACTAGGTAGTCCCAAATAGCTTAATTTGTATTTTCTGAAAAATTGCCAAAAGCTCGCACAAGGCGGTTACTTCTACGCTATTTCTAAGATTAATTTGGTTCTATTTCTTCGAGAAGAGTGTCAGACTGGTCTTGATGTTGTGCTTGAAATTTTTTAATTGATCGACATCTGCCTTTGCTTGCCTACAGTTTTGGGTTTATGAAAAGTGATAAATCGCTACCAGTTAATGACGTTATACTTAGCATTGTGGCCCTATTATTTTCCTCGCTTAATACTGAGAAAAATGTCTGCTTTACTCACTGAAGCAATAACGGATAAATTAATATTTAGCTTTTTTTCTACCGTACCGGTAAAAGTTAAAAAACTACTTTCAAACTAGCTCGATTTTCTACATGAGAACATGTGAGCACAGCAATATTATTCTCTATTTTTTAAGTGACATTGACCGAGGTGAGCAGAATTTTCGGCAAATTATCGTTGGGTTTTCTTCCATAAAATCTCCCCGTATAATAACGTGAAGTCATAGCAATATTTACTTAGTTTTGTTTAAACCGGCTGCGTAGCCAATCAGACGCCGTTTTATCAGAGCACAATTTTATAAAGCACAATAAGATATCAGTTGATTGATTGATTGATTGATTGATTGATTGATTGATTGATTGATTGATTGATTGATTGATTGATTGATTGATTGATTACCTTTTGTAACATTTTACAGGCCCTTTAAGCACATCTGGCATGGCTCACATCAAAGTGGGGAAAAGTACCGGAAGAACTGCCGTAGCTGGTTGAGCAACAGTTCCCAGGACTTCAGTACGGCATCGGCCTTGAATGGCAGATCTCCGGTCTTGGAAGAGCGAGAGTTCCCGTGCAGTAGTAACCTCATTGTTTTATGCGTGCGCGTAAACCCTACCATGCGCCGGCGATTCAGATCTGTGGATAAACGTGTTTTATGATACGAACTTCTACTCTGAGTGTCTGTACACTAAAAACAGGCTGATGCGGCAAGCAGGCCATATTGCAACTCTGGTCGATGTTAAGGCCGTTTACTTGAGCGATTTTTTGGTGCCATTTTGGTGGCGATTTTTGATGTAAACTATCGGCGATTTCCGCTGAGATTTCCCGCGGTTTGATTGCGATTTTTATGCTGTACTAGTGTGGTAGCACGCATGCGAGATCAGTGGGAAGGATGCCTTGAGGGACCTTCATAGGAACTCACTTCGCCTGGGCTTGCCTCAATCGCAACAAAATCGCAAGAATTTTTATTTGTATGAAGAAATCTTTAGCACGATTTTTGTATGCTTAAAGGTATGCTGTTCGACGAATGCAATATTTATATGCTCACAAGATGTGTAATTTATTAATTACACCTTTGACCAGGCTTTTGGCCTCCGGCTCGAGAAGTTTAACGAAATTTTAACTACCACATCTCGTGTGGATAAAATCCTTAATGTTTGAAAATTCAGTTTTATTAAGCAGCACTTCTTTAATATAAATTCAGAAATAAAAATGTCAAACTTCCATTTTGATATTGTTAGAAGTAAAAAAATTAATTTTCAATGCTTTAATGTCTTTAATCCCCATATTTTAGCTGAAACGGCAACGTGGATTTGCAGCAACGTGGGTTTACCATGTGAACGCGGCTTTCCATGCATTTGGACTAAACTTGAACTGCATTCTGGTTGGAAAAGAATTGTTAAACACGGTTTTTCACTCAACGATCCAAAATACATTTTGCTAGGATTTTATTGCTCGATATACATTACAGGACTTTAATGCTTTCCCTAGTTAGCATTTTTAGATCGCATTATATAAAGCAGTAATTTCAAGTAGCACCTAATATTACTTGACAGTGCGGCTGGCTATTAACTTTAAATAGGTACTTTGTTTTCAACATCCTAGCTCTCCCTGGTGTACATTGCAACTACGTTATTTCAATTGTATAATTTATACGTGGTTATAATGTATAACGGTCCAACAGTTGCAATGAAAAGCTAAAGAGTTAAACGAAAGGCGAATTTTTATATAATGCTGTAACTGTTAAAGTTAAATAAAGTTTAATTTGGTGAATGTGGGATTGCATTTTCACAAACAGTTGTACAAGGCTTCTAAGATCTGTTTGCTCTATGCAATTGTTTCGTTTTTATTTTGCTTTGTTGTTTGTTAATGTTGTTGTTGTTGTAGCTGTTGCTTTGTTTACGAGGTTCCCTATGCCAAGTTTAGAGGGCTAAGCCTTCACTTTCAGAACTCGGTAGTTCCCTCGCCTTCGGTCGTCCGTCCTTGTTCTATGGCGGTGCGCGTAGAGTTGTGGAACGAATGTACTGCAAACTGTGGGATTGCATCCTCCCCACAACGCCCTGCGCTCCCTGGATTTACGGCGGCTGGGGATGAGGCTACTCTTACGTTACACGAATCATTGACAAAACTTTCCAAACGAGTAGTCTTGATTACGGTGCTTGAAATTAACTTTTGGGTGTGGTCTTCCGCAGGACCAGTAGGCATAAGATGTACTGGTCCCAGGAGTAAAGACACTGGTCACTTGTATCTAAAAATCATTTAAGCTTATTTAGTTGTTTGTTTGTTTGTAGGTGTTTGTCATTGTGCGTTTTCCTCCACAGATTGAAGCAAAATTACCAATAAACGCCGCCGTCGAATTAACGTCGCACCCAATCAGAAGAAAGCGGCGTTTATTCGAGGAATATCAGAAAAAAATAAATAACAAGTACGGTACAACACGGTAATCTACAAATACGATTCTATCTCAGCAAAAAAGCGAGACATTGGAGCTTTAAACATGTTTCGTTTGACATAACATTTACAAATGATTTACCGTAATTGTTGTCAGTCATTTAAGAAATATGATTTTGAAATAAACGCCGCCCTTGAATAAACGCCGCATTGGAAACGCTAAAAATTTAATAAACGCCGCGGCGTTTAGTCGAGTAAATACGGTACTCGTTTTGGGCGCCCGATTTTTTCTTCGCGGTGTTACTATAGCTCGTCATGCATTTTACGTGTTATCAACATCTAGATCTTGTGTCTGAAAGTGAAAGTTAAGAAGTAAAAGTTACAGTTTAGGGACTAGAAACGACACCTAATATCCTCGTCAGGCCACGTATTGCACTGCAAAATGCTTAACCCTTTCCTGTCCGACTTTTTTGCTAAACAAAACTCATTTATTTGCCGTTAAAGCGGTGTTTTGAGTGCTATGTTGTCAAATGCCATTACACTTTGCTACAAAAGCGTTTTCGTACAATTTAGCTAGATTTTAAACCAGCTTCTGATTGTAGAATATGTTGCTTTCACGCATGCGCATAAGCCAAAATTTGGACTGTGTTTTTTTTGCTGATTCATTTCCAATTTTTTTTCTCGCTTCTTTTGCTTTCCTTTTTCTCTCCCTTTCTTTTCTCTTTATCTTCTACCCCTTATCCCCTTTCTATCACCTGGAAAAGTTTTGGCCTCAGCCCTTCAAAAAGCCTGGAAATGGAACATTGATCAACTAGGTGACTTCGCCTATTTTACCACAAATTTTGCACCCAAAATTGGACAGGCTCTTCTATAGCTCTGCCAAAATTTGGTCGATATTCAAAATGGACACACGTATTGATGGATCTGTCCTTGCTGCGTTCGCTGCTTATCAAAACAATCTGGTGTCGTCAGAAAATGATGGCGTCACGAGTGGGTGAATGTCTCCCGACTCCAACGTCGGGAAAATACAACTCTTGACGGGAAAGAGTTAAGTAGAAATTCTAGAAAACTCAGTTATCTCACACTACGTAGGCAGCACCCTTAGCTAGAGATAAGGGGTTAAGAGGCTAGAACACCCGCTTGGAAATAGTCATCTCAAGCACGTTTCTAAAGCGGATAACTTTTCAGGCGCAGCTTGCAAGAGCTGTGCTTGTCCATGAGTGAGAAAAAAATGTCATAACCACTTTAGGTTTTCATCCTCATTAATCGACGCTCTCGGCCTGGGCCCCAGCTTTGCTCTTTTACCCGTACGCGTGGAACCTAAGATTTTTGACAGCACAGGTGTTTCGCGTTGCTTACACTGTAAAATTAATGTTATCTGCTCCGGCCCGGGCAGAAAACACACTGCTATCGTTTGTGTCAATGCACTGCGTTGATAAATTGTGTGTACTGAGACTCTGGACACAAAGAAAAAAAATTTTTTTTTAAATAATTTTTATTGCCATGACATTACATACATTTTTTACACTGACATTTCTTTAGCTATTTACAGAAACTTTTTGGTATATTAACTACATTACCGCACTTTGCAATACATTTTTTACATTTTGAAAAGGAAATCACACAAGATAATATATCGGGAAAAAATACACACAAAGAAAAAAAAAGGATTAAGCAAAGGTAAAACTAGGATAATGCAAAAACAAAATAGTGTAGTCGAACACAAAACCATAAAATATAGTACGAAAGTACTTACAAGACGTGTTAAAGGGCAAAAGCATTTTCACACAAGAAGTTTTCTTTTAAGACGACTCTCAATAAATAGTTTTTTCCAATTTTAACACAAATTCAGTAATATTGCAAGCTTTATAGTACATTTTCTGGTAGTATAGGTAGTACTTTGCAAATAGTAGACAATAATTAAATTTAAGCTCATTATTCCTTGAAGTATTTAGGTCTGTTCCGAATAATTTTTCATGAGACGTTGGAGAAAAAGCGCAGTTGAATTTTGCATTGAACCAATCAACAACTTTAACATAAAAAGTTTGAGTGTAGTGACATTCAACGAAAGTATGGAGAATAGAGTCTGGCTCTACACAGTATGGGCATCTGTTTTCATCATTTACACCATAGGTGCACAGTTCCTTCGTAGTAACAGTTAGTCTATGGAGTAACTTAAAATTGAATTCTTGTAATTTGTTTTCAGGACATATTTTTCCAATGTTATTAAATTTTGCCTTCCAATCAATATTCCCTGATTTTAGTTCTTTTTCCCATTTTTTGGGTCCTGTGGCAGTACAGGTAGAACCGTTGATGTAGAGCCAATAGTAGTCCTTGCACTTCATTTTGTAAAGATTAATATTTAATGACGGAGTCAGAGGAAAGGTCGTTTTATCAGCTGTAGGGCTTTCTCGCCTGCCTAAGGATTTTGCCTTATGTGGTAGATGCTTGGGAATTGCCGAAATAACCTGTAGGTAGCTTAAGAAATAACATTTGATCTTAAATTTGTCCTGAAATGATTTAAATGTTAAGGGCTTTCCATCATTGTCCAAGATGTCCTGAATTGAGATGACGCCTTTTTCTTTCCATTTTTGTAAGAAAAAACTATTGCCATCAACCAGGATATCTTTATTGTTAAAGAGAATCAAATCTTGACCATTGTCTTGTTGATATAAATTCCTAATTTCCAGAAAATTTGCTAATATTTGCCTATAAAAAACTGGAATTCCAGATTTCTCTAAAAATTTGTAATCGTAATTACATCGAAGAAGGAAATTTAGTTCACCATACTTCTTAAAAAAATGAGATGGAATAGATTTCCAGGGTTCTGTTGTAGTTTCGTCAGGTATCAGTAGCCTTGAGATCCAGGCTAACCGCAAAGATTTAAATAGAATATCTGGATCAGGGGCCCGCAGTCCCCCATTTATATAGTCTTGGCACATAATATTTCTTTTGATCTTATCTGTTTTCTTGTTCCAAAAAAAACTAAAAATGGACTTCTTAATTCCGGAAGTGTCATTAGGGCTGATGTCAAGCATGGATGCTGAATAAACAATTTGTGAAATTCCCAGGGTTTTGACAATAAGGCACTTACCGAAGAGGGAGAGTTTGCGCCCTCTCCATAAATCTAGTTTGATGTTCAGATTGTCAATTTTTTTAGCCACATTTTTCTTATCGTTTTCTTGCTCATTGTAAGAATAGAAATTCCAAGGGCTCGCACAGGCTCATTCGTCCAATTTAGTCCTAAGGGTTTGTTTTCCTTATGCCTCCATGATCCAAGCCAAATTGCTTTGGTTTTTCCTAAATTGAGTTTAAGTCCAGATATGTTTCCAAACAGCGGAAGTATTTCAATTGCGTTGGTAATTGAATCAATATTCTTTAGAAATAAAGACGTATCATCGGCAAACTGGCTTATCTTGTGCTCTGTATTAAAGTGCATATGAAGCGAAATTTGTTTTCGTTGATTTTCTTTGTTTTTCTTGTTAGAAAAGAGGTTATAAAGTTTGCAGCTCGTAAAAGTATCTAAAAACTTTTGCGTTCAAAATACGCGCTTTTTGGCTTCAAAATTGTCCAAGCGATCGCGCGGCCAAATGATCACGTGATTAACCTCTGTGACGTCAGTTGGTTTGCAACACACAACAATATGGCGGAAGGTGAAGGAAAAGCTGAGAAGCCTGGCGGTCGATATTGTGCCGCCGGTGCGCCGAATAAGCAAAGTTGCAAGAACACCAGCTACACACCGCAAATATCCATGCATACATTTCCCAAAGAACCGACAGTGAGGGCTCAGTGGATAAAATTTGTGCAAAGACACCGCGTGGATTTTGGCGAGCCAGTCAACAAGCATGCCGCTTTGTGTTCCGCGCATTTCGAGGAAACGTGCTTTGAGTTCGCGTTTGCAAATTACGAGGGATATAAAGGAAATTTCCTTAGGTTCCCAGGACTCTGTTACTTTGAATATTGAATAAATCGAATGAAATCGCTCACGGGGGTGACATACTAGTTAGCAACAACATTCAAGAACGACTTGTAAGCGAGTGCCGCGATTGAGATAGCTAGGAAAACGTGTATCAATGCATTATACGAACCATGAGTTAACAAAATTTCTCTTTCGTATCTGGCCTCCAACACTGCCGGTGTAAGTCCATCCTCGTCAGCTTCTTGGTTCTCCTCTACGGTTTCGCGGTCGTCGTCGACTTCAGCGAGCGGTTCATCTTCATAAGGAGTTATCTGGCTGACTACTACTTCAACATCGCTACCCTCGTGTTCTACGATATCTTCTTCTTCGGTACTGTTCGATGCTTCTGAGATCCTGCTCACTTCTGAGTCGCTAGCCTCGCCACTGTTCGATGCTTCGGAGATACTGCTCATTTCTGAGGCGCTAGACATCGCGTTTCCTTTTTGCAAACCCTCACTGACGCTTTCTCTGATTAAGCTTCTTCGTGTCAACAAACTGACGTCACAGCTTCATTATTTCGCAAGAAACTCGACCCAGGCCTCTGACCATATTTTAAGGCAAAATAGGCCAACTTTCAACGCTTGTAAAATCGTCAATTTATACTCTTAGCCGCTCAAACTTTGGAATCTTATATTTGAAAAGGTAAATATTATGATGACATAAAAACAAATTTCGCTTCATATGCACTTTAAGAATTGTAATGCCTTCAATGTTCCTCTCCAGTCTTACCCTTGCTGCAAGGATCTCCGCTCCCACTATAAACAGGTAGGGAGAAAGGGGGCAACCCTGTCTAACACCTCTTGATAATTTGAAATAATTTGTTGTATATCCGTTGTGGAGAACAGAGCTCTCAGTGTTATTATAAAATGTCTTTACCCATTATTTAATATTGCGTCCAAAATTAAATAGGTCTAGAGTGTTTTGGATAAAGCCCCATTCCACCGTATCAAAAGCTCAGAAGTCTAACAAGGGTAAAATTCCGGGGATGTCTTGAGCTTTGGTCTGTTCTAAAATGTCATTTATTAGACGAATATTTTCTCCTATGTAACGCCCTTTGACAAAGCCTGTCTGATTGGAGTTAATAAGTAGTGGGAGTACCTTTTCTATCCTAGTAGCAATGGCTTTGGAGGCGATTTTGTAATCAACATTAAGAAGCGTGATGGGTCGCCAATTTGATAAGTCTTTTAAATTTGCATCCTCTTTGGAGATAAGTGTAATCACCCCTCTGCGTTGAGAGATACTTAATTCATCATCGTCGTATGAGGCCTTAATACTGTCGAGAAGTTCTTGGCCTAGTAATTCGAAGAAAAATTGGTAGAATTCTACAGTAAAACTGTCTTCACCGGGTGACTTTCCGCACCGGAGACACATCAAAGCTCTCCGACATTCTTCTAACGTTAACTTTCCTTCGAGGACGTCCCTTTGGTCCCCCGTTAATTTCGGTAGTTTAGTTCTTAAGTTCTCAGTAAAACCTTGGAAGAGCGAGGTTGAGTCCTCTCCCAAGTCCGTTTTATAAAGATTTTCGTAAAAACCTTTTATTTCCTCGAGAATATCATCATCATTGGAGATTGTTGTTCCTCCTGCCACGGTAAGTTCAGTTATTGTTTTCTTGTTGCAGTTTCTACGCTCCATATTAAAGAAATATTTTGTTGGTTTCTCTCCGTGTTCAATCCACCTTATTTTAGAGCGGAGGATAGCACCGTCTGCCCTCTTCTCGCAGATGCGACGTAATTCAGTTTTGAGACGCTCGTATTCTTGTTGTTCAGCGTCGGTGCCGTCGTCCGGGTTTGCGTTTATTTTACTTTCTAGTGACTCTATACGTGATTCCAACTGCTTTTCGAGATTTCTTACATTTCTAGCTTTTTTCTTGGCGTACGAGATAGTCAAACTTCGGATCTCCACTTTAATCATTTCCCATTTCAAGTTTAGATTAGTCAAATATGCGTATTTCCTGCATATTATCGGATAATTGGTTGTAATCAAATCAACAAAGGTATCATCGTTCAGTAAAGAATTATTGAATTTCCATAGACCGGGGCCCTTTTTCTTGCTTTCGAATTGCAAGAAAAGTCTAATGGCCTTTTGATCGGGTGCAATTGCAGTTTTAATATCAGCGGCTTTAGTACTAGCAATGAGAGATTTGGGAATGAGAAAGAAATCGATTCTTGATTTCATTTTAAGCGCGCTAGATTCGTAAGTAAAACACCTTTTGCCAGGGTTCTTAATTCTTAGAATATCAACAAGGTTTAGTTCATCCATAAACTCCGCAACCAGATCTCTATAAACACTTGGTTTCCACTGAATGCCACCTTTCTCATCAACCGGCCTCGAGAGTGACATTCCAGTCACCCCCTATAATTAGATTACTAATATCAGCTTTCGAGATTAATATTTCGGTCAAGTTTTCAATAAATACTATCTGAAGAGCAGCGTTGTTTGGTGCGTAAATGTTGCATAATGAAAATTTGAAAGTCTTAAAATAGGCGTTAATTAACACGATTCTGCCGTCTTCGTCCTCCCAGGAGTTTTCAAAGGTAATTTCAAACAATGGATTAATGAAGATGGCAACACCTTTTTGATGATTGGAGCCATGAGAGAAATATATTTTGCCACGCCATTCTGTTTTCCAAATTAGTTCATCTTGCGGCTGAGAGAAAGTTTCTTGGAGTAAATAAATAGCACAGTTTTGATCTTTTAAGTAGGAAAAAATGCTTCGCCTCTTACGCAGATTTCTCAAACCTCTAACATTTAGAGAAAATAATTTAAATTCTATGGTGATTTTGGATATTTGATTGTTTTAAAGATAGGATATTTTCTTCGTGTTCGACTCGTACAAAACAGAGTAATACAAAAGTATGACGATAACTTACGCGTAAACATTATAATGTCACAGAAGAAACGAAACAACATATAATTATACATACGCTAGTCAGTCTGGTACACTGTTCTGGTGTTTCTTGAGGGGCCGGCCGTTCTTCCCTTAAGTTTAAGCGATTGACTTTTTAAAGTTCTTTGACATCTTCTACAGAAAACTCGGCATTTGACGAGGGTTTCCCGTCGGAGTGGTTTTGATAAAGATTTTACCATCAAGTGTCCACACTTTGTTGATCTTTCCGTCGTGCCTTTTTTCTACCGCAAGACCCATCATCTCTTTGCGATACGGGGTTAAATTCTCGTTGATATAAATTCCCTTTGGGCGAGCCGTAGTTCCTCGCACCGAGGAGACAGAGGAATCAGGGAAGAGACTTTGAACAGATACAGCTTTTAGATTAGTGCGGGCTTAATATATCTTCGATTTCACCTTATGACTTACGAATTTCGCCAGGACCGGTTTGTCTCCTCTCTTACGTCCAATTCGGTGCGAAATTTCTATGTCGTCCTCCTGTATTTCTACACCGATGGCTTGGGCAATTTTACATACGACTTGGTCTGTTGGCATATTGACTTCGTCGGGAATACCATGGAACTCTAAGGAGTTTTTTCTAGAGTATTGTTCCAAATTATCGAGGCTTACTTGAATGTCTTGTAGCTCGTCTGCGTGTTCTTTGACATATTTGCTTGTTTTGGTTAGTTGTTTCTCCAGCGACGCTATGTATTTATTCTGTTTCACCAGTTCTTGTTTGAGATTTGTCACCTCTTGCCTGTTCTTTTTCACCCTGTTCTTAAGCTCAGCGACGTAGGTGCTTAGCTGGAGACTTGTTTTCAGCAGCTGTTCGATTGTGCCTTGGACTTCAATAAGTATTTGGTGAATATCTCCTAAGCTTGGCTCGTCCATTTCCAACGTGGCTGGCGATTCGACTTCTGCCGACGGAGACGCCATTACACGTGTAACCTTGTGTTCCGGTGAAATTCCCTCGTCAAAAGAGCCATGTTCAGTTCTTTTCTTTGTATTCGTTTCTGACATTGAGTTTCAAGAGTGAAACTTCCGAAATGGCAACCAAAAATCTTTGATTTCACATGTCCGAGAAGAACGGATAGCGGAGGTCATCGAACACGTCCGTTCATCACGAGACCCAGACTCCTCTTTTCATAAAAAAAAAAAGAACAAAAATGATGAAAGCGTTTTGAACAAAATTAGCCTGAAGATTTTCTTTCAGAACAATAAAAAAGAAGCTAATCTAATAGATTCGTCTTACTCTCTGTTAATCAGTCGTCAAGGCCAAGGTCGACAGAACTAAACGTCTGCATTAGGAATTAAAACAATACTTTTTAAATATTCTCAGTTGACTAGCTTGATTATGCAAATCAGTTTAAAGCACGTTATATAAAAGTCAGAATTAAAAGTGAATCATTCATTTAGTGACAAAGCAATTTTGGCAACCTTCCTGACGATAAAATTACAACCAATGTCCAGCAAAAGTATTCTCGAATGACCTG
Source organism: Siderastrea siderea (assembly GCA_964030785.1). NCBI lineage: Eukaryota > Metazoa > Cnidaria > Anthozoa > Scleractinia > Rhizangiidae > Siderastrea > Siderastrea siderea. The sequence continues at coordinate 33,490,012 of OZ034979.1, forward strand.
ACAAAAAAGACGATTGGAATAGATTCACCCTCTATTTCGTGAAAAAGTTCTCATCACTTTCGTCAATGATTTTGGCTTTTTCTTTTGGTCTTTATCAACAGAAACACAGGTAATGAATTTGAAGTTAGATTCAATTGAGTCCAATTTGAGTACTATCTTGGACAGCATTAGTTGAGATTAACGCAAATTGCGGGTGTATTTCTCGGTTTCCCTACACGGAAACACAGTTAAGATGGAAGAAATGCTTTCCCTCTCCAAGCTAAACCAGCTATTATTATTATTATTATTATTATTATTATTATTATTATTATTATTATTATTATTATTATTATTATTACTATTATTATTATTATTATTATTATAGCAACTCGTTGCTTTTTAGGGACTGATGATGATTCACCAGGCCTTTTTTTCGGTGGCAAAGTAGATTGTTCATGAAAGAATTTTCATACACTGTCAAAGCTCTCTCTCATTTAGAATTGTCTTGACAATTTTGTCCTAGACTGTGGGTTTCTCAGTATTGCCTCTGGGTTTTCTTGTCGTTCAAAGCTGAGCTTACGAAAGCTGCCGTTCAGCTGAGCGTGAGAAAGAAGAGGCGCAGTCGCCTACGCGCGCCCACGCTGGTAAGATAGAAGGCTTGCGGTTTTTCGGGATATCATTTCATTAAATTCCAGCTAAGATAGGGCTGAAGATAATTTACCCACAAAGAGGCCATTAAAGCAAGACAAAAAGACAATAAAATTGAACACCACGTAAGAATTGAAATTGTTGGCTAAAATACAATCCGAAAAAGACATATCAACGATTTCGACCGATGAACGTTTCGAAAACTATTCTTGTACATACTTTTACACTCTTATTTTAATTAAATAAACCGCTAAATTAATTGTAAACGCCTAAAGTAATGGTAATAATTTAAATTGTAATAAAACTTGTGCTGAAGAAAACAGACATTATAGCATGATTTATCATGTTTAATTACATTTTGATCACCTTTAAAATATTGTAAGTAGATTTTTTCTCCCTTGTTCTTTCTGTTTTCTTCTGATCTAAATTTAAGCTAAAATCCTTTTCGAGCACGCCATATCTTAGTAAAGAAAAAATCCTGAAGGGAAATATTAAACCGACTCCACTAAAGATTCTTTACGTATCTGAAGTCAACGAAAACGCCTCTACGCCTGTGAGTTGTAATATAGTGCAGAAGAAAAGAGCAGAAATATCATGTTTTGTTAGGGAAGCACTTGGACTCGTTTCCTTCCGCGGCGATCAAATGGTATTTTACTATTATTAGCACGCTAGGGCCGATTTAGACGGTGCAATTTTAGCACACGACTCTCACATGCATCCTTCATAGCTAGCGCTCTTGCGTTATCGTAAAAATCTCTTAAAGAACTCACATCATTTAACTTTGCCTCCTCGACTGTCAGAAGATCTTGAAACACATTTCAAAATCATGCGACATTATTTTGTGCCGTGGACGTAGCTTTGATTTACACAAAACAACTCGCGTCGTAGCCTATTACATGTAGTCAGCAAGTCGTATACACGAAGTCGTACCGGCTAAATCGGTTGTCTTAATAGCTATGCCATCAAATTTAACTCAAATGGCACTCTTCGCAGATTATCTGGTATTTGATTTATTATATTCACATTTGATTAATAATCCCCTGACTAAGACATTGATTAATACACAAGTAGTTTAAATACTGCGATCCTTCGATATCCGACATTATAAATCCTACATTACCATACATCTCACACCACTAACGACTTACTTTTGGACATCTTAGTTTGAGGTGTATTAAAGAATAAACTTCAGCTATTCTTTAGTCGGATTTGTTGACTTTTCTTGTCAGGCAATGTTGCTTTGGTGCAGACCATATGAGAACATATTACGTTTCTAATTGTATAACGGATGACGTCCGTGATTGTAATCAATTCTGGATATATATTGACTTTATACGATTTAAAATCCAAAGCGGAGAACTAAAAAATAAATATGAATCTCAAACAAAAAGTCGAGACCTTTCAGTTGATTTTTCCCAGATTTGAACACCCTCACTTAAACCCAGAATCAGAAAAGGATTAATCTAGGACACATGACATTTCTAAACTTAACCTACCTGTTTCTGTGATGGGTAGAAATTGAATTACGACCCTGTATTATATTCCACTCAAGTGCCGGAAAGAGCAATTGATCGAAATGTCAAAACGAATGAAAACTCTGTGAGGTAAGCTCAAGTCTATTTACAGACACAAAATTACGATTTGTTCCCTGGGTCAAATAAAAAGATAAGAATTATAAAAGACTGATTATAACCAATTCTGCTAGAGGGAATAAAGAGTGAACTTTAATGGACTTTAGTAGTGACGAGCATTTTTAGAGTGGATAGTAGAAGATAATGCTCTCTTTTTCGTAAATGCGAATGAAGACGCTTAATCTGCATTTGTCTACCTTCTCATGAAATGATGAAATAATGGTTGATAAGAAATTTCAAAGCAGTTTTACAGGAATTAAAAAATTGTAACTGCATCATATCCACCATTCGATCTTGTGCATGTATCGTAAGACAGTTGTATTGTATCGGACGTTTTCGTTCCAAAAACAGATATCAAAGACTGCAATTCAAAAGTAATATACGATGTGTGCACTTAAAACTCAATTGGCAACTTTTAGTATTGTTTACTCTAGGTAATAAAAGAAGCCTTCCGACGGGTTGAATTTGTGCCGCCTGAGAATGCAACCCATCTTAAATAGTTCAACTGAACGAGAGGCGTTTTGAAAAAATGTTGAACTATTCCAACGTGACTGGAAACGATTCAGCAAAGGATTATTTCAACTGTATACACAATATTTCTTGTGCAAGGACAATTGTTATCGCAAACAGCGCCATAAATGCACCACTTATGATTATTTCAATTCTGGGTAACTCAGTGGTGTTGACGGCCATATTGAGAAGTCCTTCGCTTCGTTCACCATCCATTATTTTGCTTTGCAGCCTTGCTGTTTCAGATCTCCTGGTCGGTCTTGTCGTCCAGCCGCTCTACATTGCCAGTAACCTCTCAAACATTTATCTTCTGAACACTACGTGGTTCATGTTGACTTTTGTGGCATGTGGTATTTCTCTTTGCTCGATAACAACGATAAGTGTGGACCGATTTTTGGCTCTTCATTATCATATGCGATATCCAGCCATAGTGACTACCTTCCGTGCCAAGTTGATCTTAGCAATAATGTGGATAACAATTTTTCTGTTGTCTGGTGTTTATTACTGGAGCCAGTGGGGATATTTTCTTCTCGTAGCCCTTGGAGTCTGCCTATGCCTTAAAATATCAATATACTCTTACATAAGAATTTACAGAATTGTTCGCCGTCAACAAATTCAGATTCACTGTCAACAACAAGCAGTTAGTTTACAAACTGAAAATGTCTCGAGCATGTTACAATTGAAGAAGAGTGCGTTGAACTCTTTCTTGTTTTTTATTGTTATGGTTCTTTTTTATTTCCCAATGTCTGTAGCAATGTCTTTATATGTTATCACTAAAGACTGGCAGAAGCCTTGGAGCTTTGCAACAACAGCAGTTTTCATGAACTCGGCCGTTAATCCATTTCTCTACTGTTGGCGACTTCGCGAACTTAGAGTAGCAGTGGTGAAGACATTTAGAAAAATATTTCGAAAACAATAGCTGAGCATGAAGAATATGCCTCTTCTATGCCACATGAAAACTTTGCTATGCTATGTAACTGATTCTGGACAAATATGTAACCACGACGAGATCCCGAGGACGTGATAAGATGAAATAAAAGGAAATCATAGTCATCTACGGAGTGTAGTTTGTGAGAATAAACTCTCGAATATTTTGGCAAACCGTAGAATTCTCCAACTAACATGAAAACAATGAAAACACATAATTCGTGCAATATTGAACCTCGTAACGTAAATGCCTGTAAACACCATATTCTATTGAGGTCGAAAATCGACGATGTCACGAGATACTAGATTTGTCTAAAAACTTACTCAGGCTGACTCAGACTGACAGAGAAGAGACATCTTACATATCAAGTGTGATGATAACATGACTAATATGTGATCAATATATGACTAATGTTATTACAGTATTGTAGGCTTTCGGTTGATTAATAATAGAACATGCAAGATCAATCAAGTGTAGGATCTATAAAAGTTGCCCACATTCTTTCAATTCAACGTATATGGAATTTTCAGTGCATGGAATCAAATGAAGCTTTGAACTGATAGTCGACGGCGGTGGACAATCGCCACCAAACTAAAGTGGTAATGATTGATGCAAAACTGGAAGAAAACGGATTACGACTGACAAATTTAACGTCACAAAAGTAATGACATAAGTCATGACGTATTTCCTTTACAACCTGTTGATCCCTAAAAGCGGCCAACATTCAAATCAAAACAAAAAAAAAAAAAGAAAAGAAAGAAAAAAAAGAAACTTCGTATTTCAAATATGGAGAAACAGAAAAGGACAGCTCAGTAGATTTCATTTTACAGTGGCCACACATTACGATTAGACCCACAGAGCAAAAGTAGGAACAGCTCGTACGGAGTAATGAACAACACCAGAGCAAATTTACTGTTCAATATTTTTTATTTGAATGGTCACACTTTAACATTTCATCTAAAGAATGGCGTAAGTTAAAACCACATTGTACAGCACAATAATCAAAACCACTGGAAAGTACTCGGTTCAGTATGTAGTTTTTGCACGTTTGAATCGTCACACTATAGGAATTCATCAACAGACTGACGTTAGAACCACCTTGTGCAGTATAATAAACAGCATTGCGCATTCAACCCAAGTGCTACTCATTAGCTTTCATGCACAGACTTAGAACTAATTTTAGATCAGAGTTCAGTACAGAGTTCAGTACACTACTTGAACCCGGGGAGGGTCGACGCTAACGATGCGTAGAACGTCTAAACAGGTCTAACTTACACTGTTTATCCAACACTATGAAGAAGTGTATGATTCACAAGCAAGCAATCCTTTTCAGTGACATCCTCATTGTTGAACAAATTTTAAGAGGTTACAATTTTTCTTAAAGCCATTGCCATGTTTCTACTTTATTATTCTGCTTGCTTGACTGACTATTCTCGCGCAAGGACCAATATCTCGGCTCAAAAGCAACTTAATAAAATAATTGTGATCGGAAGTACTTATGACGCTCTAATTGTAACTATTTGACCGCCAAACGGCCATAGCTGACCATGCATGCAAACAAGCATCGACCCCCACCTCCCTGCAACAGTTTTCATTCTTTTAAGAATACAGTACAAGGAGAATGAAATTCCTAGGCCCCCATCAACCTTTTCAAGAGTTCGTGAATAAAGTTCCCGTGTCGGCAATCGAACGTTCGGAAATCGAACAACGCGCCCTCTGTAAGTTCGATTTTCGAACCAATCGAACTTAATCGAATCGAACCCAGTCGAACTCATGATCAATCCACTGGATTGCGTTCGATTGGTAGTGGTAGCCATTGTAGGCTTTACTGCGTTACCGTTTATGATGCTGTTCAACATGCCGTAATAAAAAAGAAACTTTTGTCGTGGCAGATGTGGGCTATCGTAGTCTTACTTTAACAATAATGCATCTCGCACCTGCACGCTCCCAGAAGAGTCTTTCTCAGCATCCGGTTCTTAAGAAAATGTTACACAGGACGATTCGCAGACGATTTTAAGGACTTCAATGTTGCGCTAAAAGTTGATGCCCTGTAGCATAGGTTCCTGGACGATTTTCTGCGCAATTTTTGCGTTGCAAGTTTCAAGTTCACCCAGCTTCAAAAACGTGCAACGCCAAATCATAGATTTTGCTCAAGTTTTTTCGTGTAACATGCCTGTCGTCAATGTTTTGTGCACACCATCCCAGAACCCTATTCGCTGCCCTGGCTGCGCTAAAAATCGTCCGGTGTAACATACATTAAAAATCGACGTTGAATTGCGCCAAAGATCGTTGTTGTGAATCGTCCCGTGTAATATCACCTTTATATTTTGGGCAAAATATATTTCAGATCATCACACAATCTTCCTCAACAGAATAAGAAACCTCCGCTAGTCTCTCCAAATAATTAATCGTCTCGCGATAATTTGCCGTTTCCAATGTAGTACTTGTAACATACGACACGAACACGTGGAGTCCATGTTTTTAAAATAATCTAACAACAAGACCTGGCCTGGTTACATATGTGACATCCCCTTTTCTTACAAAAAAAAAACAAGAAACAGTAATGTAAACAGCGAGGCTATACTGAGTGCCTAATCACAATAAAGTTCAAAGGTAGAGAAAAAAAAACAAACAAACGAACAAATGCTTTTAGACTGAGGGTAAGATCTGAATAGATCACGCAAGTCCTATTGCAAAGTAACAGGTTCAATGTCAATGTCAAGGCTCATAGTGATGCAGCCATTTTGGCTTGCTTCGCAGTCTTTCAGAGGTCCGCCTTACGGGAATTTGAGGCATAGACTGCGGGGGCTCCGTAGGTTCAGTGGCTGTTGTCTCAGATGAAACTACTTCTGAAGTGGGACTTGGTGATGCCGGAGGTGCTGCTTGGACCATCTGATATGGTTGAGACTCAAATGATTGACGCAAGAATTTGCGATTTCGACGGTAGACCTGACCGTCTTCGGTTTTGACTTTGAATGATCGGGGTGCCTCATGTTTTTCCAGAACAATAGCAGGTGTCCTTGTTCGCTCTTGTTGAATTCTGACAGGTGCGCCAATTTGAAGTGGAGGCAGAGCTTTAGTACCACGGTCATGGTATTTCTTTTGCCTTTGCTGTCGGGCTGACAGAGATTTGTGTGCTCCTTGGACAAGCTTGGGAGGTAGCAAGGATGTTGGTGCGGGTAGTTTGTCTTTAAGCATTCGGCTCATCAATAACTGTGCTGGTGAATACTCAAGGCCTGATGTCGGTGTGTTACGATACTCCAGTAGGGCCAGATGAACATCTCTTCCTTCTTCAGCTGCTTTCCTCATGAGCTGCTTTATTGTTCCAACTGACCTCTCACTTTGTCCACTTGATGGAGCATGATGAGGACCTGATGTCTTAACTTCAAAACCCCATGAATCAGCAAATTGAGCAAACTGCTTACTTCCAAAAGGTATGTTATCTGCTATGACAGTGTCAGGTATGCCTTGTCTTGCAAAACAGGTTTTCAGGTGTGAAATGATGCAGGCTGTAGTCTTGGTTGCTAAGTGGGACACTTCTGGATATTTCTAATAATAGTCCACAATAAGGAGGTAATCCTTTCCACTGAATGTGAAGATGTCCATGCCTAGCTTAGACCATGGATGCTGAGGAATCTCATGAGAGATGAGTGGCTCCCGGGGGTTGGCAGGCTTGTACTTGGCACATGTGGGACATCTGGAAACGGTTTCTTCGATGTCGTGTCCCATACCAGGCCAATACATAATGGAACGAGCTCTGGCTTTACACTTCTCCATGCCCAGGTGACGTTCATGCAGTTTAGTCAACATTTCACGAAGCATACCAGTGCGAATAACGCGCTTCTCTCCCTTTAATACTAGACCTTCTATGACGTGAAGCTCGTCCCGGATAGGCCAGTATTGCCTTGTCCTGATAGGTGTGTCTCTCTTGTGCTCTGGCCACCCTTTACAAATGAGTACTTGTACGGACTGTAAAGCTTCGTCGGTGGCTGTTGCTTGCTTCAGGAGGTTGACTTTTTCTCCAGAAATTGGCAGCTCAGAGACCAGACTGTGTATCCCGAGTTCCATTTCTTCGTCTGGATAATCTTCACTGGGAGTCACAGGAGATGGATGCACACGAGATAGCATGTCAGCAATGCAAATCTTTGTGCCTGGAGAGTACTTCAAGTTCAGTTTATATCTTAGTAGCCTGAGGAGCATGAGCTGAATTCTTGGCGAGGCATTCTGGAGTGGCTTTCGGATAATGGTTTCAAGCGCTTTGTGGTCATTCTCAACTTCTACTTCTCTACCATAAATGTAGTGGTGAACGTTTTCTGCAGCAAATGTGACCGCTAACAGCTCTTTCTCAATTTGGAACCAACGCTGCTCAGTCTCGGACAGGGCACGCGAGGCGTATGCTACTGGTCCTCTGTCCTGGAGAAGGCAGGCACCTAGGCCAGTGGATGAGGCATCAGCTTGTATCGTCACCTTCTTGTTGGCGTAAAAGAAGCGCAGAACTGGTTCACTGCTGAGAACTTGCTTAATCTTGTCAACAGCCTGCTGGTGCTCTGGTAACCATTGGAACTCTGCATCTTTCTTCAGTAATTGCCTGATGGGACTCATAGTGGTGGACATGTCTGGGATGAAATCTTTAAAGGAGGAAACAGCTCCCATCACCCTGCGAACATCTTCTTTACTTGTTGGCTGGGGTAATTTCACCATGGCTTTGACTTTGCCTGGGTCAGGTTGGATGCCATCTTTACTGATGATAGTTCCGAAGTAGACAGCTCGTTGCTGTTTAAAGTCCGCTGTTCACGGAGAAGCGCATGCGCGAGCGGAACGGCTCAAAAATAAATTGTACGGGTCGACACTAAATTCGAACTGAGCTTGTGGTGGAAAAATCCGTTGAAATCGCGCCCTAATTTTGCACATCTGCTCTTCGCTTTCCACTTTTGATAGTCTTTATTTCCTGTTGTAATATTAGTTCGATTTTTATAATATTGAAAGTGATTTAGCAGCCGAAATCGGCATTTTAGTCAAAGGATGGTCACAAGAGACGTCGTGGTAGACGGCAGAACACAATACATTCACGAGATTGAAGAATCCTTGAGTCTTACGAACCAGTATTTTAACTGTTGCGGAATAACAAATGGAAATCGTTAAGAACTACAACCAGACCATCACAAGCAGGTCAAACAATAACCTTTGTCCGAGTTGCTGCTTGAGATCTATCAGTTGGATGCTAGTAGTTCGCCATAAGACAACAGAGGTGAAATGTTTTAACTCCAAGAATTCTATTTCTATTTTAACCACAACCACAAAGTGGAGTTAAGACGACAGCGCCAGAAGCTGTAGCTTCTTTATGATCAAAAGAGATGGCAACAGTCTCAGAATAATTAATTTGGATCTGACATCCGTGATAAAGAAAGTTACATGTCTTCCAGATAACCGCAAGCAAACATCAAATTACGTATTAAGAAACTCGTGGATCCTTTCATAAATTAAACGTCACTTTCTTAAGCGGCTTTTAGGAATCCTGCAATTAAACTGAGCACAAACACCTAAACGGCTCTAAGAACATCAAACACTCCAAACAGTATCACAGCTTGAGGTTTCTCCCCGGGTTTCTCCCGGATCAATAGGTCAACCACACAATTTACGCAATTACGGGCACAATTTCACTGTGTCGCCTTCAAATCATGTTGATCAAGGGAGAAATCTTGATCAAAGGGACAAAGCTGTTACGATTGTACGTGAGCAAGCTCTATTTTGAAGGCTGGAATAACTTCAACAACTAGCGGCAGTCGTGCTTGGCCTGTCATTTCATATATTATCGACAACAAGTTATAACAATTTACCGCCGTATCCCGCCAGGGTTGTGAACGTACTTCTAATTGGTCTAAAAACAATTAGAAAAAGTCAATACGCGAGTTAAACACGTTAAAGTGTCATAGTTTGTAAAGGCACAAACGTTTCGGGCATAGCCCTTCTTCAGTGTGCAGGAATAAGCGCGTTGCGCCATACAAAAGCCTAACTGAAAAATGCGCACGTAAACCGCGCGCACAAGAAACGAACAACCAAAGCGCGTGCACGTGAAATGAAAGTACTTAAATAAAACTAAAATTAAAATTGAGTCCGCCCGGCTTGAGCGTGCCGAGCTCAAAGATTAATTGCATCTCCCGTCGCTTTCGACTGGTGTTGCTGCCGCTGCATTGCTTGACTCCGCAGACCCTGATGTCGTCAGGGTCTGCGGAGTCAAGCAATGCAGCGGCAGCAAGTCGGTCGTGTAAGCCATGTGAGACTCGGCTTGGGGGATGAATGACAGGCTCAGCGCCATTTTCGATAGCGATGTGGTATGGCTCGAACTTGCCCAGGCCCATGAACACATCCTTGTATTCTTCTAGAACATCTTGTTTGGTGAGGTGACCAGGGTTAATCACATTGACAGAGGGTTGCCCTCTCATTGGCTGACTAGGAGGGCAATCAGCTCTTTGTATCAGACCCAGTTTCTCGCATGCTTGCAAACCTAGAATGGGAGGTGCTTTTGTCATAGCAACATAGAATTGGAGTGGTTCTTCACAGTGATTGGTTTTGCAGGTCAGGGTAAGTTTGCCCTTGTGGTCAATAACGTGGTCTCCATAGGCTCTCAGAATAACGTTTGATGCTTATAGGGGAGGACGATTCTGCAGCTTCTTAAACGTTTTCCAAGATATCAGGTTGGTTGAGGCACCAGTATCAAGTTTCATCTTCACTTTACTACAATTTACGTTCACAACGGAGAACCATGCTGAGTTGTCTTGGGTAGAGATGTTCCCCACATATAGGGAGTCCACAAAGAACTCGTCTTCGCCGCTGTCTTGAGTGACCATTTCATTTACATTAGGATTCACCGACCTGCACTGGCTGCTGAAGTGGTTTGGACCCCCACACCTTAGGCATGTCTTTCCCCAAGCTGGACACTCGTTTCGCGTCTGCGTGGTTCCACACCTTCCGCAATTTCGTCCTTTATCACGGTTTTGTGAGTTTCGCCCTCGAGATCCACCTTGTTTGCCGCTTTTTGGAGTACGACCTTTACTTGGACGAGTTGTGTACAGGGCGTCTACTTCTTTGTAGTCCGACTTGTGGGCGCCTTTCGTGCTTACAAATTCCTTGTGTGCGAGCTCGGAAGATCGAGAGATATCAACAGCTTTCTGCAGATCGAGTTGCAGTTCACGAAGCAGTCGCTCTTTCAGCGTAGGATTGTCGGTCGAAAATACAATTTTGTCTCTGATCATGTTTTCTGGTTCAGCAAACTCGCACGATAAAGCTAGCGTTCGCAGCTGTGTTAAGAACTCGTCGAAGGTTTGCCCTGCGGTCCTCGAGAAATCCCAGAACTGGTACCTGGAGAATGCGATTCGCTTTTTCGCTCCTTGCTCCATTTTGGTTGTTTCTCCCACTATTTGACACCATGTAACATACGACACGAACACGTGGAGTCCATGTTTAATAATCTAACAACAAGACCTGGCCTGGTTACATATGCATGCTGGCCAGGTTACATATGTGACAGTACTACCCTGGGAAAGTCCTAGATAACAACTACTGTAGCCCCTAAGTACTTCATGTAACTTAACTCAAAGTATAACCCCAAATATTCAAGCAGCGCTATAAAACTTTAAAAGTAGACCCTATACAACCATGTAAATCCCCTATACAGCCCTGTAAGCCCCTATAAACCCCCGTAAACCCCTATTCAACCCTGTAGACCCTATACAACCCTGTTAACCCCTATACAACCATGTATAAACCCTATACAACCCTGTAAACCCCTATAGAACCATGTAGACCCCTATACAGCCATGTAGACCCCTTTGCAGCCCTGTCAAGTCCCATACAACAATTTAGAACCCTATACAGTCCTATAAACCCCTATAAACCCCTGTAAACCTTTATTTAACCCTTTATACCCTATACAACCCTGTAAACCTCTAGATACAACCATGTATAAACCCTATACAACCCTGTAAACCCCTCTACAATCCTGCACACCCCTATACAACCATGTAAATCCCTATACAACTCTGTAAACCCCTGTAAACCCTGTAAACCCTGTAAACCCCTATACAACCATGTACACCCCTATACAACCCTGTAAACCCCTATACAACCATGTAGACCCCCTATACAACCCTGTTAACCCCTATACAACCATGTGGACCCCTATACAACCCTGTAAACCCCTATACAACCATGTAGACCCCTATACAACCATTTTGAGCTCTATCAACCGTGTAGACCCTATACAACCCTGTAAAACCCTATACAACCCTGTAAACCCCTATACAACCATGTAGACCCCTATACAACCCTGTACACCCTATACAACTCTGTAAACCCTTATACAACCCTGTAAACCCCTATACAACTCTGTAAACCCCTGTAAACCCTGTACACCCCTATACAACTCTGTAAACCCTTATACAACCCTGTAAACCCCTATACAACTCTGTAAACCCCTGTAAACCCTGTAAACCCCTATACAACCATGTACACCCCTATACAACCCTGTAAACCCCTATACAACCATGTAGACCCCCTATACAACCCTGTTAACCCCTATACAACCATGTGGACCCCTATACAACCCTGTAAACCCCTATACAACCATGTAGACCCCTATACAACCATTTTGAGCTCTATCAACCATGTAGACCCTATACAACCCTGTAAACCCCTATACAACCCTATAAAACCCTATAAAGCCATGTAGACCCCTATACAGCCCTGTAAACCCCTGTACAACCATGTTCACCCCTATAAAACCATGTAAGCCCTGTAGAACTATGTAGACCCCTATACAGCCATGTAGACCCCTTTGCAGCCCTGTCAAGTCCTATACAACCATGTAGAACCCTCCCTATACAGCCCTGCAAACCCCTATGCAACCCTGTAGACCCCTATACAACCCTGTAAACCCCTATACAACAATGTAGACCCCTATACAACCCTGTTAACCCCTATACAACTATGTGGACCCCCATACAACCCTGTAAACCCCTATACAACCATGTAGACCCCTATATAACCATTTTGACCCCTATCAACCATGTAGACCCTATACAACCCTGTAAACCCATATAGAACCATGTAAACCTCTATACAACCCTGTACACCCCTATACAGCACTATACACCCTTAAACAGCTCTATACACCCCTATACAGTACTATACACCCCTATACAGCACTATTCACCCCTATACAGCACTATACACCCTTATAAAGTTCTATACACCCCTATACAGCACTGTACACCCCCTGAGCAGCAGTATACATCCCTACACAGCACTATACGCCCTTATACAGCTCTATACACCCTACACAGCACTATAAACCCTATACAGCACTATACACCCCTATACAGCACTATACATCCCTATACAGCACTGTTTACCCCTATACAGCTCTATGCACCCTTATGCAGGGCTATACACCCCCTGAGCAGCAGTATACAACCCTATACAGCACTATACACCCCTATACAGCAATATACACTCCTATACAGCATTATACACCCTTATACAGCTCTATGCACCCCTTTACAGCAATATACACCCCTTTATAGCATTATACACCCCTATATAGCATTATACACCACTATACAGCACTATACACCCTATACAGCACTATACACCCTTTTACAGCACTATACACCCCCTGAGCAGCAGTATACACCCCTATACAGCACTATACACCTCTATGTAGCACTATACACCCCTATACAGTACTATACACACCTATACAGCACTATGCACCTCTCTGTAGCACTATACACCCCTATACAGCACTATACACCCCCTTTGCAGCCGTATACACCCCTATACAGCACTATACACCCCTATACAGCACTATACATCCCTATACAGCACTATTTACCCCTATACAGCTCTATGCACCCTTATGCAGGGCTATACACCCCCTGAGCAGCAGTATACAACCCTATACAGCACTATACACCCCTATACAGCAATATACACTCCTATACAGCATTATACACCCTTATACAGCTCTATGCGCCCCTTTACAGCAATATACACCCCTTTATAGCATTATACACCCCTATATAGCATTATACACCACTATACAGCACTATACACCCTATACAGCACTATACACCCTTTTACAGCACTATACACCCCCTGAGCAGCAGTATACACCCCTATACAGCACTATACACCTCTATGTAGCACTATACACCCCTATACAGTACTATACACACCTATACAGCACTATGCACCTCTCTGTAGCACTATACACCCCTATACAGCACTATACACCCCCTTTGCAGCCGTATACACCCCTATACAGCACTATAGACACCTATACAGCACTATGCACCTCTCTGTAGCACTATACACCCCTATACAGCACTATACACCCCCTTTGCAGCCGTATACACCCCTGTACAACACGAACCAACTCTATACACCCATATGCAGCACTATACATCCCCTATCACAGGCAACACTACACACCCTTATACAGCTTTATACACCCCTATACAGCACTATACACCCCTATACAGCACTATACACCCCTATACAGCACTATACACCTCTATACAGCAATGTATTTTGTTGATATTGAAGAATACAAATAAAAAGGTGCATTGCTTTTTACTTTTATTTAGTGGAAAATTGTGCTCTACTGGAAATCTTCCAATCTGATTATTAGCCCTCAAAGCTTTTCTTCTCTGTGAAATAACTTTTTGTTTAAATTAGAGAATAAATTTTGTGCGACAACTATTAACTCTGTTGTTAAAATAGAAAATTCTCTGACATGCATTGCACTTTATTTTTTTCATTGGTGGTTTTGGAAACCCTTGAAGTTTCAGCTAAAACAATAATACTACTCACGCTCAATTTCTATGAACGATAGTCAAATCGGCTGCATCACGTTGACTAAACCTTCATAGAAAACGCAGGCTTGTAGTCTAATTGTGAATTAATAAAAAACAAAAACAACTAAACAGTTTTTTTTTGCAAATATTCAAATTTATGTAGTTATCAATGCTAATCTTCCTTTAAGTAATCACCTTATTTTCATCCCTCATTCGTTTTTAATACAGTAACTACATTTTGCATTACAACAACAAGACATTTTTCAAGTTTATTTTTTTTAGCCTCAGCAATAACATTTTCGATTGTACATTAAACACTGCCCCTTTTCAGATAAAGCAGAAAATAACTTCCATGGGGATGAAATTTTCTTTATTGTTTATCAAAATCACTACAAGACAAAAAACATTTAGACCAAGTGGCAAAAAGACATGTTGTTACGGTACGTCGTTCAGTCGGAGAAATTATTTGAATGCTCCACTTATTATTGAATTGGTAAAGGAGAGTTCGTGCTTTCGTTATAATAGATTCTCCGATAGTTGATACATCTAGTTGCCATTTTTCTTGCACTAAATATTGTATTCAATATAAATATTTTAGCTTAATATGAAGACTTAGTTTTAGTGTATTTTTTTTCTTTAAGCTATGGAAACGACCTTTGTCTACTGGATGCCACTTACAAGACTTCTCGCTACGCCCTACCATTGTTCTTCTTATGGGTGAAAACCAATGTTAATTACGCTGTAGTGAGATCGTTTGTTGTCCAGACAGAAACAAAGACTGCCATCTCGGAAGCCCTGACCATTCTTGCTACATGGAATCCACTTTGGGTGCCTAACTATTTTATGGTTCAATCCATTGTGAGCTCGTGATCGCCATTTTGAACTGGCAATTTGCTAATTTGGACTGGCGATCGCTTCTTGGAACTGGCGAAATTGGTCTGTGTCGTGAGCAGGCCTTGAGATCACAGTTTTTTTACAACAGACCTGAGTTGCAGTGCCGTAGCAGGGTTAAAGTTATTGGGGTGGGGGCACATGACGAGCGCCGCAGGCACGAGCTTCCAGGGGTTTACAGGGTTGCATAGGGGTCTACATGGTTGTATAGGGGTTTACAGGGTTGTATGGGGATCTACATGGTTGTATAAGGGTTTATAGGGTTGTATAGGGTTTTACAGGACATGACAGGGCTGTATAGGGGTCTACATGGCTGTATAGGAGTTTAAAGGGTTGTATAGGGGTTTACAGGGTTGTATAGGGGGTTTACAGGGTTGCATGGGGGTCTAAATAGTTGTATAGGGTTTTACAGAGTTGTATGGGGGTCTACATGGTTGTATAGGGGTCTACATGGTTGTATAGGGATTTACAGGGTTTTATAGCGGCTTACAGGGCTGGATAGGGGTTAACGGGGTTGTATAGGGGTCTACATGGTTGTATAGGGGTTTACAGGGTTGTATAGGGGTTTACAGGGTTGGATGGGGTTTACAGGGTTGTATCCCTGTCTACATGGTTCTATAGGGTTTACAGGGCTATATAAGGGTTTACAAGGTGTATAGGGATCTACATGGTTGTATAGGGGTGTACATGCTTGTATAGTGGTTTACATGGTTGTATAGTATAGTGGTTTACTATCTCGCTTCCAGAGTTGTATGGGGGTCTACATGGTTGTATAGGGGTTTATAGGGTTGTATAGGGATTTTACAGGACATGACAGGGCTGTGTAGGGGTCTACATGGTTGTATAGGGGTCTACATGGTTGTATAGGGATTTACAGGGTTTTATAGGGGCTTACAGGGCTGGATAGGGGTTAACAGGGTTGTATAGGGGTCTACATGGTTGTATAGGGGTTTACAGGGTTGTATCCCTGTTTACATGGTTCTATAGGGTTTACAGGGCTATATAAGGGTTTACAAGGTGTATCTACATGGTTGTATAGGGGTGTACATGCTTGTATAGTGGTTTACATGGTTGTATAGTATAGTGGTTTACTATCTCGCTTCCATTAAATATTAAGCGTTTTCAGTTATTTTCGAGGGCTTTAAAGCGAAAGAAAATTGAACATTATTTGATGCCCGGATTGAAAGTTGAACATTATTTCATGCCCGGATTTCATCCAATGCCAGAGATTTTTTCTACCTCATTGTGACCTAGGACCCTGGGACGACCATCCAGTCTTCCTGGCGCGAGAGGGCGCTGTCACAGTGATTTGGGTATCCCCGTGTTTTGGGTATCCCCATACCAAAATCCCTAGTGAAATGGGTATCCCCTCCAAATATGGCTGCCGTGTTTTCGGTATCCCCGGGTACCCTCCCGGGATACCCAAAACCCTAGTGATTTGGGTACCCCCTCTCAAATGCGAGTGGAATTTCGCGAACATCTTTTAAAATTCCATATTGCCAAGTAATGTGTTGAACTGGGTCTTCAAAGGCATTTTTGCCTCTCGGCATTTCGTCCCTACGCAAGGAAATTGAACCGATGTGCCTCGCGTTGCTCTGCATCAAAAGTTTCCCATGTGTGATTAGTGTGCAAACGGACGTAAAGCTTTCAGGATGAGCTTAATGCTGTATGTAAAACCGATAGCAGAAAAACCAAAACAAGTTTACTAAGCCTTTGAGTTTCGCGTCAATCAACTGAGTCAACCTCTGGATATTGCGTGACAATTTGCGCATTATAGCAAACATTGGGATCTGTTAACGCAATGCATGGTGTGTTTTTAGAAACCCGGGAATGCAAAAAACTGTAGTTTTTGCCATTACAAATGTGTATTGCAAGGTTTTCGCGTTTTCTTCAGCAGGCAGTAACAGGATACAGATCGATCTACTGTACTGCAGTTTTAAACCCGTTCGTGTTTGTGACTGTTTCAGTGTTTACCTTCCGACCCACTGAAAGACCAGACAAGACTGAAGACCTTGAGGAGCGGGAGACGTCTGTTATTTGTTTCAAAAAATATCCTCATCAAGAATTATTAGGGCTGGCTTCTACTTGAACGCTTACGATCGTGGTATCCCTCGCGTTTGTTTTGAAGCAAGCGGTTCACTATTTGCGATCGTGTAATTCATGTTCGTCCATTTATTAAGATATTATAAGCGGCTGGCGGTCAACTAAACAGACTAAAGGCATTAACAAACCAATCTTTATATCAAGAATTACTTTACTTTCGACTATATTTCAGGACATTGCCCCGAATTTAATAATAAAAACATTTGTGTTAAATAATGGAGATAAACGACAGAATCACCTCGCTTCTTCCAGTCTTTCGTCAGTGTAAGAATCAGTGTTTTGTGTATCCCTACCCGGGATACCCATTTCACTAGGGATTTGGGTATGGGGATACCCAAAACACGGGGATACCCAAATCACTGTGACAGCGCCGAGAAATAGAGTGGTGAAACTATAAATGGCTATTTCTATCGCCTGTGTTAGTTATTTTCCAAGGTTATTTTTCAATTGTTGTTGTATCCGAAAGGCAACGCTCATGACGGTTCTTTATTAACTCAGGTTAACCTGAAATTGAGGACTTGATGGAAACAAAAACTGAACAAGTATAAATAAACTTTTATTTTGAGAGCATTATTTAAAATGTGACGTAACATTTTGTTTTCGCTGGACTGTGTTACTAATGGAGTTTCTCAAAAATAGCTAGTCTGGGATAGGGTTACGGATTTTTGGTGTTTAGTCTAGTATAGGGTTGCAAAATGCACCTCAACTTGGTCTAGTTTAGGGTAAGGGTTTCAGAGTCCCAGCGGCACACCCCCGCCCAAAAATTTGCAGAGTAACCCCCCGGGGATTTATGATTCTTCGAATCACGAGCGACTGGTTCCAGTCTCTTCTCTACTATCAATAATGTCATGGCCGCTGAGAGGTCGTAGTGGAAATTTGTTCCTTTTTATTGCAACCGTTGTATGTATCCTGATTACAATAGTGAACTACAATGTACTGAAAGAGCTACCTTCAGACTCAGCCTATTGGACAAAGTCCATTGTGCAAGGTTAGTGAAGTGTGTCCTTATTTGCTGTAGCGTTTTTTGTTCGGCTTGAATCGACGCGCGAAAGGCTGAGCTGAAAATTTCTTTCATTTTCTCTTGCTGATATCGTCATTTGTAACACGAGTGTAATAACTCGGCTTGATTTGAGTTTTATATACAAGTTTAGTGCTTATGCAAACTTTATTCACCTTTTAAGACTATCTAAGCACCATTATGCCGAAACAATACAAACGATCAGTGAAAGCACAAATGCAAGTTACCTGTAGTTTTCTACCTGCAGGCTCGTCAGCTACCTTCCAGCTTTCGCTTAAACAAATTCCGGTCAAGTAAGCTTTTTTGTTTCCCTGTAATACATATGGAGCTACAATATCTTAACGCATTTTCATTTATTGATGTCATAGGTTGTATGTTTGGACGACATGACCCAAAAGTAATGCTTGAGTAATTTTTGAGTCGGGTTTGGGAAATTTGCATGAGCCAAGTGACGTTTGTTTATTTCTTTTCCTTCGAGTTTCGTGCTGTGTCTTTTTAACGGTTTTCCTGGCGCAAAGCTAAAGCCATTAGTGTTTTTTGTCAAATGTTCCACGTTTCAGTATATGCAGTGTGCAGTATTAGCTTGCGTGCGCTTTCTTGTCCACGTGCAATGAATTGACGCTTGGTAACGGAGTGGTGGTGAAAAAATGTCGGGCGGAAATAGATTCAAATTTTCCCCAGAATACAAAAAAATTGTTTCGATCTGCTTTCTCTTTCTGATGTTTTTTTTAAAATTATTATTTTGAAAAATAAACAAGCACGACTTGTATTTTTTTTATTGTTTAGCTTTGCGTTCTAAAGCAGGTGAGAAAGGTATATTTGTAATGAGAGATTGTAATCGTATTATCTTCCCATAGGAAACCCAAGCATAATATTTGAATATCATTAAAAATGGCGTTTCAAAATATAAGACTTTGTATGGGATTTCGAAGCGAACATTTTGAGCAATACATAACAACGAACTATCTGAATCAAGTTTATGAAACATTACATGGTGTTGTTTGTTATCCTTACAAAGCATTTTGAGCAATTTTAGGTCCATTTACTTAACTGTGTTAGTACGTGTATAATACATTGACAAGGAAGGAGTCATTTGGCCCGATTTAGCCACTATCACCGCTCGACACGTTTCGGAATTCGCTCGAATTTACCCACAAATATAGTTCAGGCTCCCATTCTGACTTAGCGACTTGACAAAAGGAAGACATACAAGTGATTTTCTCAAAACCAATTGCAAATACCTCGTGTCCCAAAAGAATTATCCACTGCACAAAATCATAATTGTATCTCAAAATAGGCCGCCATGGATGCGTGAGGATCCCGATGGTCCCATTTGACAGCGGTCGGCACTGGACACCAGTCAACTTATGCCCTTATGGGGAGGGCCACGCTCGTTTTGGTCGTGTTACAATTCTGTAGTAACTATGACCCGGTGCGGACATAAGATTGTCGCTCCAACGCAGTCTGGTTCGCGTGAGAAAATCGCTGCGTGTTACAAGCGGATAGCAAAAATAAATCATTCCCATTTCTGAATTTATATCCCTTTTTAGGGTGTATATTTTCTTGTTTTTTTAATAAGTAGGTTACCTGACCGGCTTCATGCAAATATAGAAATAGATATAGTATATACAATAACAATTTTAAAATAAAACATTTTCACGCGCGTGAGGATATGAATTTAAATGAATTTGCCGACTTAGGTTCAAAAAAAAATATCTGATATATAAAACCTATCGATGATTGAAATTGAACACATTTAATTCACACAGAGTACGTATTTAAAATTTACGCAGTAGACCGACCTGTATTACAAACGTTTTGTACATGAACGCAAATATGTTCAATTTACCACGCATGAATAGAAACATTGGAGGAAGGAGAAACACGGTTCACTTTCTTTTTTGCTTGACTCATTTTCATTTTCTAACGGCCAAGACCGTTTTAATTTCTTTCGACAACTTAATTCTCTCCACAAGGTCACGGAGTCCCGCGCAGCGATTCCAGACTACGTTGGAGCGACAATTTGTGTCCGCACCGGGCCATAGTTACTACAGAATTGTAACACGACCAAAACGAGCGTGGCCCTCCCCATAAGGGCATAAGTTGACTGGTGTCCAGTGCCGACCGCTGTCAAATGGGACCATCGGGATCCTCACGCATCCATGGCGGCCTATTTTGAGATGCTATTATGATTTTGTGCAGTGGATAATTCTTTTGGGACACGAGGTATGTGCAATTGGTTTTGAGAAAATCACTTGTATGTCTTCCTTTTGTCAAGTCGCTAAGTCAGAATGGGAGCCTGAACTATATTTGTGGGTAAATTTGAGCGAATTCCGAAACGTGTCGAGCGGTAATAGTGGCTAAATCGGGCCAAATGACTCCTTCCTTGTCAATGTATTATACACGTACTAACACAGTAAAGTAAATGGACCTAAAATTGCTCAAAATGCGTTGTAAGGATAGCAAACAACACCATGTAATGTTTCATGAACTTTATTCAGTTAGTTTGCTGTTTTGTATTGCTCAAAATGTTCGCTTCGAAATCCCATACAAAGTCTTATATTTTGAAACGCCATTTTTAATAATATTCAAATATTATGCTTGGGTGTCCTGTGATCTTCCAACACGTCAAAGGAAGGACACATTCAACTCCACTGACTGTTGCCTCCGTTTTAAACAGATTTCTCAGTTTATTCCAGGCAACAGTTTCCATCAATTGTTTTATTTTGAGATATTCATGTGACAATATAATTTAGACAATAAAAACTAAATAAATATGTTGGAAGGAGGCTGTATATTGTAATAAATTAAAATGCACATAACCTAGGGAGAACACTTCCAACACATCTCGGAATAGTTAAATAAACTGTAGAGTCTGCCTCTGGACAGGTTGTAAACTACTTCAAGATATCCACTGCAATCCATTGAAAGATGTTCAAAGATGTTTTATTTTTACCTCTAGGTGTTTTTAACTCATAAAGCAACTCAGACAAAACACACTATGCTAAAATAACTTTGACAGTTTTGCTAAGATCCTGTAAAGTCCCACTTAAGGTTCTATAAGATCCTATTTAAGATCTTATAATCATACATGTACTGAGGATTCCATTCAGGATCTTGTAGGATCCTCTGTATATATAAATAAACAGGTAGAATCTTGTGCAAGATTCTGTAAGAGTTACAAGATCCTGAGTGGCCATGGGATCTTATAATAATTTGTGAATAGGATTATTGCCATACTTTTAGGATCCTAGGTAGGACCCTGAGCCAAGTTCTTCAAAACAGGATTAACCCTATTTGTGCCATGGGCCGATCAGATTGGCCCACGCATAAACATCTATTCGTGCCAGGGCCGATCTCATCAGCCCCTAGGAGTGCCAGGGCCACTATGAATGGCCCTAAAGCTAACATGCAATTTTATTGGCTGGTGATAACAAAGGGGGAATCTTAGGACCAATGAAATTTACCCTACTATTGAGTTGTTCGTTTAGTTTTGTTTAGCATCTGCCTGAAAGTCGTGTGATCGACAAGTTACGAGAATTGATTTCAACTTGTGTTGCCGTAAAGTCGTCACCTTGCTAGATCGACCACGTGGTGAAGAAGATGGGTTTGAAGCAAAACACATTGCTTACTGCTTTATATTTCGGACGACATCAAAAGATTAATGCTTTTTTAGAATGTACGTGCTTTGTGGGGAGCTGAGACTTAAATACAAAGGTACAGTGAGGAGATTAATTTGACGTGTTAACTTTGTGAATAAAGTGAGAACCTTGACTTGCATGGCACTGGCGGGCCGCCCCTCTAAAACTCGTGGCACTCCCAGGGTTAAGTTAACCCAGGATTAGCATCAATTCTTAATTCCCTTTTATAGCCAAACAATATAGATTCCTGTAAATCCCTTTTGGCTGTAAATCCTTTTGACTTTGGTTGCTATCAAACAGTCACTTGTAATTTGCTGTGAGAGCTCATTTGAACAGGAGAAACAGGAAGCTTGGTTAAATTTTAATCCCAGGTTAGTGTTAACCAGCTTTCAAACAACTGGGCCCTGTAGGGGATTTTACAGCATCCTGAAGGATCATACAGGATCCTAGAAAATCCTGTAGTCCCCCCTTCCCCTGGGATTACTCCTCCCAGGGATTATCCCCCAGGGATTACCCCCTGGGGGATTACTCAGGTTTATATGGGAAGGCCCTGCCCTGAGAGTCAACCCTTGCCCATTAAATAAATATAATAATTTTCAACAAAATGGTACCCACTTCATATACCTAGAGCAAAAATAACACCCCTTCATACCTCAAGGATAAGCCAAAACAATCAAATATCCTATATGGCAACCCTGTTTTTTTTCCAGGGCTTTCAGTTGCCCTGGTTTAGTTACTATAGGCTACAAGCTTCTGTGTATTTCGTTGTTATTTCTGCCAAAATGTAGAACGCTTTTATATGCTTAACTTTAGCTGCAATCTCTTTCACTTTGCAGTGCATTTTGGTGACCCTTTAATATACTGCGGGCTTTATAAAAGGCACCCCTTTCAGGTGGTGCCTCCCCACATAGCCCATTTTTGGGAGTACTCCCCCCCCCCCCACTATGGTAGGGGCTTGTGTAGGATTTCTATGATGGTACTAGGCCACAATAATTATTATAAGTCCCCTGTGGCCAGTCTGAGTTGAACCAATCATGTCCTTCCTTGCACTGGTTGGATGATGGAGGGTTTTTTTAAAGAATGAGTTTTTTTCTTTGACTGTCTTTTGATTGTTCTTTGATTGTTTCTGTTAGAACTTACATGTAATTATTACCTTTTGGTTCTAGATGATTGGCAAAACAGAGACCTTGAACTGCGATTGATTCGTCTTGAGAAACATGTCTTTGGGAAAGGTATGATGTCATTTGTACAGTTTTTTTTTAATTTATACAACTTTTGTAGCCAAACACTGTCCTGAAGGTGACGTGGTACTTAAGAGATACTGTACATCTGTACAGTTTGTTGATATCTTTGTTTACATCCCAGTTTATAATTCCAGTCAAGAACGTGGGGATGTAACTCAAAGATTGGAAAAATTGGAACAATTTCTCAAAACAGGTATGGTTTATTCTGATTAGTGTTCACATACAGTATTAGCTTTTGTGAGCAGCTTCTGTAGATTTCTTTTTTCACTCCAGGTAACTTGTCAAGACAGTCCAGTCATGTGCCAGTCAGAAAGTCAGTCATTTCTTCAGTTATAACAGTCTGAGTCATTTTATCAGCCTATAAATAACAGCTAGTCAGTAACTTATTAGAGTCGTAGAACAGCTTGTTAGCCAGTTACCATATGTCCATGGCCATCTTAGTCAGTCATTCTGGCTGGCAAGCCAACCCTTAGGCAGTCAGTCAGTCAGTCAGTCAGTTCAGTCTGTCAGTCAGTCAGTCAGTCCAGTCTGTCATTCATTCAAGCATTAGCCCTTCGTCAGAGCGATTCGCTCTGACGAAGGGCTAACACTCAAAATGTCAGCTTTCAATCTCTTTACAGTGGCCAATTAACCAGTCAGCCAGTCAGTCAGTCAGTCAATCAGTCAGTCAGTCAGTCAGATGGTCAGCCAATCGCTCTGACATACATTTTGTGACCAGTTACATCTACTGTGCAATCATGTTTTTGCAGACAGCCAGACATGGTCTGTCAAGACTTAAATATGCCATAATGAATGCTTTCAACTTGGTTTTCGTCAAAGGGATTTAATGTTTTGTATACTCTGTTTTGAAAACCAGAAAAGCCAGAAGAAGAAAAATGTGCAGTACCACATGACTGGTTGTTCCCTTTTTGTAAGGAGAAAGTTTTTGTAAGTCATCAGGATTTTTGTATAGGTAATTATAATGTTGCTGAGTAAGGTTAGTCTTGTTTGAAATCAGCTTGATGCAGCACATATGCCAACATGGCTAGTACTGGTAAGTTTGCCCTTTAATTGTCAATTAAAGGTCATTTTGGATTTGCTAATAAGCTTGATGAGCAATTTTGATCATATGTACAAAATTTTGCAACAACTGTGATTTGGTCCCAGAGGGCTCAAAGAGTGGTACTTTAGGTGGCAGGTGAAAGCAGGAGAATTGGGGGGAGGGGGGTGTTGAGGAAAAGGTTCACCCTATAGTGGAGGCTCCACCCACCCAAAAGGAGTAAGGGTGAGGTATAAACGTGTCTGGACGTTTTTTAATGCCTGTAATATACAATCAAAGGATCTGGGAAATTTTTGTTTAGTATTGTCACAGATGACTGACCGGAGATAAACATTAAACTAAAATGGATAACGGCTAATTTTAAGTACTAAAAAAATTGCAAAACTTTGGAAGTTACAATGCAAAAATGTGCAAAAGGTTGGAACCTTCACTTGAGTAAAAGCCAACAATGATCTCCTATTTATGGCTTATATGATTGAGATACAAAGAATGTAAAAAATTGTTCTTGTGTGGTAACATACTTATGGAAGGGGTATGAATTGGATAAAAACTAGTGTTTAAAAGGGCAAGGGTTCAAACCTTACCTGGCAAAGCGTACCAGGAAAAAAATTTGCTTCTGTGTAATATTTAAACAATAGAGTGTTCCTCTTAAGGGACTATCAACTGATGGTTGCCCCTGCAGAAATTTGATGTCCTTAAAATAAAATTAATATTAGTGCAAGAAGTCCACCCTTTGAACAACCATGTCCAGGAGTGAAGGGTACACGAAGGAGGAAGTTGAGACCCTTTGCTCCCTACTAAGCTGTGAATGAGTTGATTAAAACAGACTATCCCTCCCTGATAGTAGATCCATAATAATATTAATGGCAGGCCAGAAGCAATGTTTAGAGCTTACAAATTTAAACTTTTTTTTTAATCTACAGTGGATGCAGAACTTGTGGCATGTAAATGAAGCATGCTATGTTGGAAAGCATAATCTGAAACCTGAGAGCCTGTGTTCAATTATTATTTACCTCAGTGAGGTTTGTACAATGTAGTACTGTATGCAGTAAGAGTGGTTTTCGGTTGATGGTGTCTAAAGTAATTTGCAGATAGTTTGCTATGTTCTGGGACTGGTAAAATAATAATAATAAATAAATAAATAAATAAATAAATGTGCCACTTTTCAGCTGGTCAGAAGTAAAACCACATCTTAAAAATGAGACTCTGGTATTGAAGGAGTTCTGTTTACAATTTCCAGGGTGAGGGAGCACCCCTTAATCACTTTCATATTGGACTGCCTCCCCCCCACCCCCTGACAAGGTCTACATGTACTGAACGTCACTGTGGTATAAACAGTCAAGTACTCAATTAATAGCATTTGATGATCCTCTTCAGGTTGAAACATTTTGCCCAGTGCTACCATGGCGACGCAAAAATACGACAAGAGAACAAAAGGTTTGATATTTGTAGTCAAATTATTTTATAAACTAGGCAAAGTTGTACTTGTGCCTCAAACAGCCCACACAGCTGGACCTTAACCCTTGAAGTCTCAGCAGTGACCTCCTTAGAATAACAATAAATGACAGTAAATGTTCAAACAGGCAGGTCATGAGAAGAAAGGAAATGATCACCAATATCTTCATGATTAAACAAATTCCCCTAACTAATGTTCCATAAAAAGTATATGGAGGTTATTCAGGAGAATATGCAAGGTCAATTTTGGTTGTTGTAGCGTGAAGCAAGGAGTATTACTACTGCACCTGAGATGGGATACTAGTTTATCACAGGGTTATATTCCTGGCATTTTTGTAACTGGTACCCATTAATACAGTTGTCTGGGGAGAGAGAATCTGGAGTAAAGTTACTTATCTTGGAAATTGTCACAACACAATGTAGAACCCATCCAGAAACCACATGTCACTGTCAGTCCATCTGAGGTGCCAACTACAACACCGCGTACTGTACCCTTATTCATGGACAGTAGCATCTGCTACAATTGATAAAACATTTTACTTGTTATTTTTAACTGACAAATAATTTATGGACAATAATACAGCTGCTTGAAAATAGAGTGAACTCTTAACTTGCCTTAATAAGCAAAGTCAACCATGTGTTCAGCACATTTTGGTGAGTTTTGCATGTATATAATAGTGTACTTCAAGTTTATTTTGGCTTACGGGTTGAATGTAATTGAAAGTGTTCCCTATTTTACGTGATGAAAATTATAAATTATCAATATCACAGAGTGATTTTGCTAGAGATTATCATAAGTCTAAAGTGCTCAACAGACCATGATGTTATTTTTATGCATTGATCGTGTTTTTCTTCAGCCTGCAACCATGAGATTTGAATTGGAGGACACTTTCATTAACACCCTAAACCGGCTGAATCTGCGATGGATGCGAGATCGTATAAAAAGGATGTGGCCACAGTGGGTTGCTGCTGCCAAAGAATTTGCAGCAGAAGGATCTCTACGGAGACAGCATCAAGCCAAGAAGGTAGAACAGTTACGGCTCAACAAGAGTAATACAGTGTGATACACAAGGCCTCAATTACTGAGAGGGTTTTCCATGATTTTCTTCTCTACCAAAGCCAATACCAAAGAATTGTAGTCGTCTGTCCACCATGTGTTTTACTCCCTCCTTAATAATAACATTGATAGATGTAGATAGGTCGCCTGCATAGCTGGCAGTTTTGTTGGGGAGTGATCGTGAGCGAGCAAGCAGTGAAGCAGTGAAAACGAGGGGGGAAGACATTTTTGCGCCTTCACCACTTGCTCGCTCACTCGCTCATGCGCACTCCCCAACAAAACCACCAGCTATGCACGCTATAGATAGGCTTGTCTAACAGCGAACTTCTGAAGAAATACCTGTACCACATAATGTACATGTAAATTAATAACCGTCCTGGGCATGCTGAACAACTATTGACACCTTGGAAAGTGGACTGCCAAGCATGCCCCCCTTGAGGGCTTTTTGATGTGCAGTGGGCTGTGCAGTGTCATGTTGCCCTTTTGGTTGAGGACTGCTTGTTTTAGGATGTGTTTTGTGCCCTAGCTGGTTTTAAATTGTCTGAACTTCTGTAGTCTGTGAAAATACACTAAGGCCCCTTGAAGTTGGCCTGTTAGAGTTTGTTACATGGCTTTACGTGTTTCTGTCTCCCATGATGTGGATTTAGCTAAGGGTGTGGTATAAAGTGGTCCTGTGAGTGACGTGCCATTCCAATTTAAATGTCAGTAGTCACATTTTTGATTGATTGATTGATTGACTGATTGACTGATTGATTGACTGGATTTAATGATCTGTCCATCTGTCCAGCTGCCAAGGATGAAACTGAAGATTGGTGGTCAAAGCTTTTATTTTTTAGCTGCCCTATGTTTTAACTCTTTACCACCAGACATTATAGAAAACAAAACTCTAGATTTTTATTCAGGAAACAGCTTAACAAACATTTTATGTGTTGAAGAATTTTCTATACCCATTTATTTTATTAAAGTTTTTAGAATTAGATTTTAGTCCTTGGATTAAACTTTTAGATTCTAGTTTTTAGATTTTAGGCTTTAAATATCAGTTTTAATTTTTTTAGGCTTTTATGTTACAGGATCCCATTAATAACAGTTCTCTTGCACTGAAGGGTTGTCCTCTTAAAATATTCGCTCATTATTGTTGTTGTTGTTGTTATTGTTATTATTATTATTATTATTATTTGATTGATTGATTAATTGTTTGATTTACACGTAGCTATGTTGACCTATGAAATGTTGCACTACACAGTACTGGTTGTACTACTGACAAATCAGAGAGTTAACTCTGCAGCGTAAATTTAAGTACTGAAAGGAGATCCATTAATTCCACCTAGGTAAAAGAGAAACGTTTTTTTACCCCATGTGGACCACATTTCCTTACCAGAGCATAGCTCGGAAGGAAATTATTGGGTTTCCTTTCAGCACTTATATTTACACTACTGCGTTAACTCTAACTATGTTTTCTTAGTTTTATGTTAACCTTTGACTTCAACGTTCTTTCCAGATTTTCATTTTCTTTGGTACCTATGCTTATCAACCTGAATGGCTTAATTTTGCATACAGTGGTGCTCCCCTGGGGGAGATGGTACAGTGGAGTGATCTCCTAGCTGCTTTGTACATATTGGGCCATGATTTAACACTTGCCGTTAATGTTACAACATATATGAAGTGAGTCTTACCATTAAAAGGGACTATGACACGGGGATTTTCAGTTTTGGGGTGAAAATGTGTTTAAATTCAAATCAAACACCATTTCTCAAACATGAAAGAGAGAGAAATGGAATGATTTAATTTCTCAAAGGGAGAACAAGACATGTTCATGTTCTGGTAATTTTTCCAAGAAGCAAGAGAGAAACTTGAAATCGGTAGCCTAATCCATTTTCCTGCCTGCCGCCCGCAGCCAAACACAATTATAGTATCAGAAAACTGACAAAGTAATGCTGAACAGAACTGAACTGTTATGAACTGAGAAATGCAAAACGCAAGATTTGGTCAAATTTAGCTTCATTTAGATGCTTTGATAGGAATTTTTAAGTGTCTATAGAATTTTCTGGAACATCATTTCTGGAAAACGTAAGCAGCCTATACCTACGTGATGGCTTAAGATATTTTATTGTTTTCCAGTCATCTTTCAGTACCAAGCGTGCCTGGTTGTGCCAACGCTTTCACGCCTGAGTTTGACCTTATCTACACCGATTACAACGGAAAGACATATATGATGATGCACATTACTCCTAACATGTCACCTTACTTGTGAGTTCATACGCTGTAAAAATGATTAATAAAGTATGATCGTCCGGGTGAGCGTAGTCCTGAGAAGGACTGTTTGTGGTGACATTGACGTTTCGACAACCTGAGTGGAAGTCATCATCAGAGTCAAGTGAATTGTGAGTCGTCAGTAGATGTTATAAGCCTCTGGTCAATCGTTGTCCTGGTTGGTCGATGAACTCGCAATGTTGTTGGTTGTCTGTCAGTAGATGTTACAAGTCTCTGGTCAATCGTTGTCCTGGTTGGTCGATGAACTCGCAATGTTATTGGTCGTCTGCCAGTTAAGCGGTGATGTTGTTGGCTGCGGTTAAAAAATGTAAATTGATAACATTACTAGCAAACCTGCGCAATTAAATTTACCGAATGTGAGCGTGCTTCATAATCTTGTTGTGCTCTTGTTGTGCACGCCGATGGCGTGGGTAAACGTAACCTGTTGCCTGGTGCGCCCTTTATATTTCGTATTACAATTTTCAACATGAGCGAAATGGAACTGCCAGTTCACATGGAAACAACACATGGAAAAACATGACAACAGCAACAATTTCACAATACAGCTCAGGCCTTTTTATTTTACATATTCCTTCGCGCAAAAATAGTTATAATCAGTGCGGTTTTCGCTGTGCATTTCCACTGGCTATGTCATAAAAAAAATTGTTCATGCCTTTCGCTGTGCTTATATCAAGTCACGATGCACTTGGGAAGTTTGGAGAGCACTCAAGAAGCGCCACAAAGTGTCGAGACATCACACATTTGGCTCTTCAAATTACGTTCGTTCAGGTTAAGTCAACAACAAGTCTTTCTTCAAATGTCTACTCTTATCCGGACATTCATATTGGCTTCCGTTTTACCTGACCAGTAGGGGAGTACTCGGTAGATTTTATGTGCTGCTGGGACTCTGAGACCCGTACCCTACACCAGACCATACTCAGCTGCAATTTTGCAATCATATTCTAGACTAGACACCAAAAATCCCTACCCTATCCCAGCCTCGCCGAGTGTCAATCTCCATTATGGGAGTAGCCCTCCCCCCCCCCCCCCAGCCCGGTGTTGCGCAGTACTGTAGCGAGACAAACTACTGAAAATCTTTTCTTACGATTTTTTTGATATAGTAGGTGTGAATTTAATTGTGCCGTGTATTTAAACCTTAGATGTCGCTTACGAATTCTGGACTCTTTTGGGACTGAGGCAGAGTTTAATTATGGAGCTTATAAAGGGGATATACCAGGTGGAAAGTCATCATGGGCCAAAGCTGACCTCAACTTGCGGCAGATATTCACAATGTTTCGTAAGTGCCTGTTAAAGTAGCTCACTACAGTTATTCTCATTTAATAGTTTTACAAGAAGTAAATTCGGCGGTTTTTTCAGGGGTTTAAAATAAAACAACCTTTAGAGCCGGCAGTCAGTGAGCGGTGCTTAGAGTGCGAGTCAGCCTGTTCTACAGGGCAACCTACATATCAAATCTGAAAAAAGGTACAGATATAAATTTGAGCCTTTAAGCCCCAATATCAGCACGCATATTCTCCTCACTGTTCTCTATATGTTTCCTATGGCATTAGCTGGGAGAATTTGCTTAAACATCACAACGTGTTGTCTTTGGTGATCATTTTCTTAATTCTCATGACCTGCGTGTGTTACAAAGCACTACCCCAGCCAATCACAACAAACACAAATTATCCAATGAACCAATCAGGACTCGAAGCAAATACATGTAACCGGCGTCAAGCGCGGGAAAACGCGTGCGAGCAAGTCGCGATTGGTTTGAGTTTTACTTCTGATTGGTCGAGAAAGTGGCGCGAGTTTTTTTTAACCAATCAAAGAGCGAAGAAAAGCAAAACCAAAGCAAAATGCGAATTACTTTCGACACTCAATTGAAAACCGCTCTATGATGAGGAGAAATTTGATGCTGGTCACTGTTGGGACTTAAAGGGTTGAAAGGTATAAAACATTGGGACTTTGTATTAAATTAACGTACATGTACCATACATACATAAACTGTCTTTACAAATCCATTTAGAGAGGGTTCGTTTTTGGAACTTACGCAAGCATGGATAAGTTGTTTGTTTAGCATAATGAGTAAGTGCAGTCTGCGTGCTAGCGCTTTCACACGATGTGTTACTGTAAATTATTGGCTCATTTCTCTGTTTGTACGCCGCAGCTCACAGTCCGGACAACTCGTTCCTCGGTTTTGTGGTCAGCGATCCCGTTCCTGCAGATGCAAAACCCTTGAACAAGAAACCGATTGGTCTTGTTTATGGAAAAGATGTTGAATTTTGGAAGGTAAGAAACAGTGCCATTAAGCAGTCAATCCCTCCGTCGAGCTGTCCATCTGTGTGTTAGTCCGTCCTTCCGTCCGTCCGTCCGTCCATCCATCAGTCGGTCAGTTAATCAGTCATTCAGCCAGCCAGCCAGCCAGCCAGCCAGCCAGCCAGGCAATCAGCTAGTAGGAACAGAAGTAGTTAGTCAGGGTCTGCCAGTTTGTCAGTCTTCATTTCTACGTTTCCCTTCAGTTCTTCTTGCTGTTGTCTTTCTGAGATTATTTTGCGACAAATAAATGGCGCCCTTTTTGTTTCTCGTTCTCTCCAAATTTAGTGAAAAATTTAGCTTGAGCAGGGGGTGGGTTTATCTTTTACGTTTGTATATTCTTGTGTTACAGGGCAAAAGGGAGTACCTGGACACGTTACACAAATATTTGGAGATACACGGAACGTTTTTTGCACTTACGGTACGTTCGCTGGATTCTAGCGTCCACCTCAGGTTAAAAAATAAATAAAAAATGTACTGAGTGTACACTTCAAACAAGAAACAAATACAGTGACGCATAATAAGCACATAACAAACATATAACATACAACCAGCCAACCAACCAAACAAACAAAACAAATACGTAAACATGTCAAATGTATAGGCAGAGGATGTTTTTAAAATAGTAATACAATCATTCTAAATTATTCTTGTTTTTAAATTATTTACCCAGTCTTTCGAGCATCCACGGTAAGAATTATTAGTCTATTATTATTAAATTTTTTTTTGTTTTTTTTTTTTTTTTTTTTTTCCTGGACAGAAGGAAGAAATAAAGAAAAATGTGCCAGACTATGTGATCACCCATGGTATTCTTAATAAGCCTGACTTGGAGAAACTCTTACAGGACACCAAGGTTTTTGCTAGTCGTTGTTGTTTCTTAAACAAGTAAAAACTAACGAGACTAAGTTCCAACGTTTCGGCGACTTCATGACGCCATTATCAAGGAATGATTTAATGAATACAGTGCGAGTTAAAAAGAGTTCAGGTCTGATAAATTTACATAAAGGGAGTTAAACTAGACAAAACCTTTGGCACGGATGGAATTTGATTGTACATTCAAGCACGGTCTTGCACGATCTTGCACGGTCTTGCACGGTCTTGCACGATGCGCAGTGCATCACGGTAAGTGCCAATGGGTGTTTAAGACCGTGCTTGAATGTACAATCAGATTCCATCCGTGCTAAAGTTTTTGTCTAGTTTAACTCCCTTTATGTAAATTTATCTGACCTGAACTCTTTTTAACTCGCACTGTGTTCATTAAATCATTCCTTGATAATGGCGTCATGAAGTCGCCGAAACGTTGGAACTTAATCTTGTTAGTTTTTACTTGTTTATGTATCTCCAAATCATTATTAATTGTTGTTGTTTCTGTTGTTGTTATGTCCCACTCCTATTTTCTCGCCATAATATCCCGCCATAATCCCGCCATAATATCCCGCCGTAATATCCCGCCGCTAAAACAGGCCTTTCAAAAGGATACATCTCCCCACAAAGAAATACTTTGGAACAACCGCGACATAAAAATTGATGGTAAAGCACCCTTCTAGAAAAACTGGTTTGACAAAACATTGTACGTATTGAAGATCTTCCTCACAACGACGGTAATTTCCTTTCTTTTAATCAATTTTCCGAAACGCCCTTCACTTTTTATTTCGGATTAATCAACCATTCCGACTAACTGGAAATTAGCAATAAAAAGAACTCCCCGGCAAACTTCGGAAAACGAAAATAACACAAACATAATCTCCACTAAAAACGTCTACTCTGTCGTGTTAAAAAACGTCTTTTTACCCCCCACCGCGGAAAGCAAAATTTTAAGGCACGGTTTTACCCGAGAAAACATAAACAGAGTTTATGAATTACCCTTCCAGATAAGAAACGACGTAAAGATATCAATGTTTCAACATAATTTTATTCACAATATTCTTCCAACAAAAGTTAGTCTCTTTAAAGCCAAAATATCCGATAATGACTTGTGCCCTCAATGTCTCGCTGACAGACATTTTTTAGATCACATGTTTTTACACTGCTCTTTAACTTTATCCTTTTGGAGTTTATTTCAAAACTGGTGGGTCAGTAAGACTAAAGAAAACATTGTCAAAACAGCATGATTCTATACGGAATTTTCGATAACAGGAAGCACATGTACTCTTTAAACTACACGCTTCTCATCGCGAAGTACTCCATATACAGTAAATGCTTACACCAGGGCTCGAGACTAACGGTAGCCAACTAGTCACAGACTAGTAGAAATTCCGTTTTGGCTAGTAGGTTTTGCGCTTTCACTAGCCATTTTGGCTAGTAAAAGTTTCAAAGCACTAAAGCACAGGATGGGAACCAAACTAATGTTACTTCTGATGCTTGGATCCCAAAAGCAAATTGAGTGTACTGAGCAGAAACTAAAACTTATTCCGTAAAAGGATATCATAATATTTGTATGATACTTGTTTTGTGCTCTCGACGTTTTTTCCTATTAATTCTTTTCTCAGTTGGCAACGTTTGTCCGTCCTTACTACGTTCGAACAAAATAAGCCGTCTTCAAAACGTTTCACTATACGTTTCCTTGAAAGGTCCATTAGTGCATTCATATGATATTTGTCTACACGTTGGTACGTTCACACAATTCTTTGGTCTTCTCTTATCGACTTTTTTCCATTAATTGCTACGTTAGTATAATGCTACTTTCTCTTTCCAACGTTTCTATGTAACGTCTTCACAATATTTCTTCGTAGTAAGAAGGTTCGTCAATTTATCAGTCTAGCCTTCTCAACGTTTCTTCGTACGTTAGCACGTTCGCTCGACATTGTTCTGGGTTAACAAACAAACAAGGGGGTTAGTTTCTAAAGAAACTGTGGTGCTGCGTCGGTAGGAACGTGAAACACAAAATTTTGGACTTATCAACTGAGTTGATAAGGTAGATTGGCCACCGTTAAGAGATTGAAAGCTTTCAATCTCTTTACGATGGCCAATCTACCTTATCAACTCAATTGATAAATCCAAAATTTTATTGTTCTCGGTTGGTACATTGGTACGTCAAGTCTACACTGCTCAGCGTTTCTCTGTATGTTAGTATGTTCAAAAAATACGGTATTAGTCTTGTCCTTTCAAGGTTTATCCGTACGTTAATGCGATGTTAGTTGCCTCATATACGTTTCTCCGTATGTTAAACACGTTCTGACGGACTTGGTTTTGTCTAATAACATTTCTCCGTAAGTTAGTAGTTGCGTATTTTATTAGTCTCAGTGTCTCCTCAACTTGTCTCTGTATCTTGGTATGTTGACAGTGTTTCTCCCTACTGTAGTGCATTTGCAACCAACGTGTTTGATATGACTTCTCAACGTTTCTCCGTACCTTACTAGTAAGTTCGAACCTTATTAATTTTGTCTGCTCCACGTTTCTCCACACTTAAATACGCTTATAATTTACTACTCTTCTCTTGCAGACGTTTTTCCGCACGTGAGTTGAGTGCTGTATCAGTCTTGTCTTTTTGACGTTTCTCCGTACCTTACAACGTTCGTACAATGTTAGTCTTGTCTTCCCATCGTTTCTCCGTACGATGACATGCTCATATAAGGTTAACTTTTCGAGATATTCGTCATGATCTGACCGAAATGGGAAAGAGAGGCGTTAACTACGTCGCGCCTGGGAATTTGTTCTGAAGGCACATAATACTTTGTATTCGTGTGAGGATCTTTAACCGTTGGAAAGAAAAGTCATCATTCCAGTTCTTCGCTCTTGAGATAACAGAGAGGCATGTTGATCGTACTTACTTCGGCTAAAAATTGGACATAATTATTGAACACAGTATGAGATTATGCAAAAAGAAAGTGTGGCTAGTGAAAATTTATTTTGGCTAGTGAAATCAAACCTCTCACTAGCCACTAGGCTACTATGCTGAAAAGTTAGTCTCGAGCCCTGCTTACACGATGAAAAACTGTTTCGACAGTTTTCTATCACTCTTAATGGAAAAAGTAAATATACATTTAGCGAAATTGCTATTCAGAATAACAAACTTACTAAGTTTAATAAAATATATGGAAATCTTTTGTAAATTTTCTTGTTTTTATTCTTTTTATTTACCATGTGTATACTCTTTGAATACTAATTTTGTTTTGTTTTTTTGTCCTTTTCCCTTGAAATTAAGTATGGTAATAAATTTATGCTGTGTACGTAAAATCAATCGTAATTCACATATATGCCTTGTAATATCTTGTAAAACGCTTCTTTCATAGGTACTTTGTATAGTTCATCGTTAGTTTCTTCATGTAATTACTAATACTAATAACACATTAATTAAAAAAATTAAAAACAAAAACATCACCCCCCCTCCAAAAAAAAATATCCCGCCAGTGGCGGGCCACTGCATGTTCCCCCCCCCCCCCTATTTTTTGCAGCCTATTTGTTCTCTTTTCTTTTTTAGCCATAATTTTGCCGCGCGTATTTTTCCGCCATAATGCCCAGGTGCTGCCCGTGTTAGTACCCTACCCATATTGCATAAATTCTTTTCTCCACAATTTTTTAATACTTGCAAAATTTGTCTTTGAATTCAGGTATTTATAGGTCTTGGGTTCCCTTATGAAGGACCTGCACCCCTTGAGGCCATTGCGCAAGGATGTATTTTTCTGAACGCCAAGGTAACGAAATGATCAACTTTCTAAAGGCAATTCAGCAATCATTTTTTGAATTCGGTCATAGCGTTGTTGACTTGAAATTTATGCTGTTGTTTTCAAGTTTGATCCTCCTCACAATCGCCTCAACACAGATTTCTTCAAGATTAAGCCAACGTTGAGAGAGGTAAACAACATTAAAGCTTACCTACCGTATTTCTCCAACTGTAACCGGATATGTTTGGCGTAAGTTTTACTCCTGTAGGCCCTGAAGAAGGTTTGTTTTACAAACCGAAATATCGCGCAATTTCTTGTTACATATATATTTTTACCTATATATCCAAATTTTCTGTTTTCGTTTTATGCGTCTTTCTTTAACTGCCGTAGGATCAGTCGCACTGTAATTTTTTTTTTTGACGTGGAGTATTTAACTGATCCAGGTCTACTTTAAGATCTGGCAACTCTCAATGTCTTGTCGCTGTGGTCTTACCAGTTTGAAACCTTTGTTTTAAATCGTCGTTCGTTTTGTATAATTTCGGTATTTTTGTTTTGCTAGTTAACGTCCCAACATCCCTATGCCGAGGTTTTTATAGGAGAACCGCATGTTGTCACAGTTGACATTAAAAACCTTTCGCTTGTGGAGGAGACAGTCAAACGGATTCTGAATATGGAGGTTAGTGGATACGTGCTATCTTAGTCTCTTTGTCTTGTACGTTAAACATAATTTCGCTATAAATATTGTGCCTTCTGATTTGGCACATTTGGGTTGAGAAATCTGGAGAAATACAAATTAAGGCGTCTTTTAGTCATGGCACGTTTAACTTTTCAGGGACCACCTACTCATATAGTGTAGCCTAGGAATTGAACACGGGACTGCCGTGTTAGAGAGAAGAACTTGTACCTTAAGCATGCCCTGTCAATTCCTCTAATTTAATTGTTATGTGTGTTTTAGGTGAAGCCTTATCTACCTCACGAATGGACGCCTAAAGGAATGCTGGAGCGTGTTAATGCTTTTACAGAGTATTATGTAAGTCCATTTGACACAATTGTAGCCGCTCCTTTCCTTTGTTGTCTTTGAGCGCCTGCATCTGGCTGTTAACCCTTTTTGCCTTTAGGCAAAGGCCTCTTCTTTGAAAATGAATAAATACATAAATCGTTTCAGCACTTCTGAGGACGTAGTGTCAGTGATGGACTGATAGGTTCCAGATGTGAACGAAAAAATGTTTAACGATGCCCTTTTCTTCTTATGTATTTGGTACAAGCATACGCCTTCTTTCCCAGCTCACAGTACGAAAGATTTAAAACGACAAACACCATAAATATATTCGGAAGGGCCAATTTTTGTTGTTGTTGTTGTTGTTGTTGTTGTTTATAGTGAGCAGATCTTTCCAAGACAGTTTTGGTGACAAAACTGAAAGATATCTACCAAATTCTGACCAAGTAATGACATAACATGCCGTTAGTTGCTCTTCGTAGTCAGCGGGCTTATTGGCTGCCTATTTGTTGTGTGGCGACAGAAAACTGTACATTTTGTTACCATCGCGCAATTTACTCTTTATATTTGTGCCTTGAAACAATATTTCTTGTTAGAATTTTTGTGAACATGTTGAGCGGTGGCCTCCATTGTCGGAGATGAAACTATTCATAGGCGAAGCTGGGAAGTCTTGTGTGGAAGTTTGTAAAACGTCTGGTAAGTTATCCCGAAACAAATGAAACTAGCCTAAAAGAAGTAATGTGATTTGATGTTTTTTAATTGTTTCAAAAAGAGCAGCCCCACAAAAGTAAAATCATTATTGACGGCGAACGTCAAGAAAAGATTTGAGAAATGAGACACATGGTAACAAATGTCCAGAAGCGGAAACGTGGTGGGCAGACCACTACGGTTTTTATGGTCCACCACAATGTTTATCTGCACGATTGAATTTGAATTTAGAAGTAGTGGCTTTTGTGGACATAGAAGATCCTGTGAACTCACAGAGCAAAGGAGAGAACCAACGGCAAACTAAAGGCACATTTTAAGACGCTTGCCTAAAACAAACCATTGCACTTATCCTACTCAAAATCGCTACTTTCGGTGAAACTCGTTTTTTGAGTATTTCTTCTTTTCAGGTAGACACCAAGTGTAAGCATCGGTCAAGGGATTCAACATCGTTTAGCATTGTTGAATACAAATGGTGAACGAGTTGGCCAAACGAATTCAACATTATTAGTAAATAGCAAACAAGTGCATAGTGTTTTTCGCGTGCTCTGATTGGCACTCAAACTCGGGATAGTCTCTGCTATTCGCCTTCCAGCATTTTTCTGGATTTCGCGCGCGAGTTTTCCCTCATTTGTCAGAACTAGAAAAAGGATTTATTTGGTTCTGGCTATCCACTGGTCAGGATTGGTATACACTAAAACAATTGTTCACCTTAGTGTCTACCCTTACTCACCCCCACTTCGGTGAAAAATTGTTAAAGGGGCATAGTCATGCTATTTTAGTTCACTTTAAAAATCAAAAATACGTCCTCACATCAATGAACGCCCACAAATAATGGTCTAGTTTTGTTACCAAAGACTATGTTACTTCAGTGAAACTATTTTCTGTCATCTGTTGCTAAGGATGGCACGGATGGAAATGGATTGCAATTTGAAAAAATTAGGCTAAAC
The DNA here is from genome assembly GCA_964030785.1 of Siderastrea siderea. NCBI lineage: Eukaryota > Metazoa > Cnidaria > Anthozoa > Scleractinia > Rhizangiidae > Siderastrea > Siderastrea siderea. The sequence goes on from OZ034979.1 coordinate 33,528,831, forward strand.
TTTTCAAATTCTTTCAGCGTGTTGGCATTAAATCGACATTAAATGGTCATGGTTTGTTTTCTCTTAATGAAATTAAGTTAATATGTTCCTTTAAATGTTCAAACACAATTTTGGGCATGGATGAAGTTAGCTACCAATAATTGTAGCACAGTTTTTACCAGAAATCTGCGAAATCCTCGTGACTATGCCCCTCTATGACTATTCACACCTGAAAACAAACACAACTTGAATCAAAATTATTCAACGTCATTCAAGAGGGTGGCCGAACACGTTCCACATGTTTAAAATTCAACGTTCTTCAAAGATGTTGAATGGGAATGTGGAATTTGTTTGGCCAAGGCCTGACGTATTTGGGCAAAGCTGTTCAACAAAAATTGTGAGATAATTAATTATTAATGGTTGGTTTTCTCAGTTTTCAAATCTGGCCAATCACAGGATGTAACGAAAGCAAATAACACAGTGAATCATGCTTGATGTTTATTTTTTGTGATGCTTGTTAGGTCTTCTGTGCGAACCTTCCTACTTTGTTGATATCAACGACGTGAAACACATAGAAAAGTGAGTGTTTTGTAATGTTGGCCCTTGGTCTGACACTGGTCTGAGCGATGCTTTCGGTTCAGTTTTAATTATGGATGCTTCGCTCGTTATTTTTCTTAGTGTTAAACTTAGTCTTAGTCTTAAACTTTTAAAGTTTTAACAAATTGTCCGTGTTTGACCAGCATGACAACTAATGTATACAAAACTGCACTGAGTTGTTACTTGGTGACCTGGCCTATTAGCAATAGCGAGGCAAGATTTGACTGCTTTAACACAACCTTCCGGCTCTTTGTTTTGTTCTTATGCTTACAAGCTTTTCATAGTTATCATTTACACATGGAAAGCAGTAAGATTTGTAACCAATCTCAATTCCACCTTCGCTTCCACTCAAAAGCTAGGGCACTGAAAACACACTTCCAAATTGAGAAAAGTATAACACTCAGAAACATGTTTTTAATTTCTTTCAGGTTTGGAGTAAAATGCGGCTCTGTTAATTCAGAACAATCGCTATTGGCTCCTTGTTACAGCACATCAACTCAGGCATGTACTTTGCAGAGTCATGCTCTGTTATTTAGCTGCGTCAAAAAGGCTCCAGACCTCAGGCGACTGTGTCCATGCAGAGACTTCCAGGCTCAACAAGTCGCCCTTTGCACACAGTGTCACTAAAAAGCACATTGAATGCTGTGGATATCGGTCTGGTTGGCCTGGGGACATGGCTGTAGTGCCCCTGAGGATATGGGCCAGTTCTTTCTGGAATGTGGACCAGGTCTTCCTGGGGATTAAGATCTGTTGTTCCACGGGTGTCCACTCGGATGTTCGTGGATTTGGTGTGCTCAGAGCTTACATTTTAACCTAGGAATTCAGGCATTTTGTCTTTAGATGTCAGGACTTTATGCCCCCATATCTGCTAACTCCTCGGGATGAAAACCTGATGTGCTTGGGGAATTTGGAGTTGGTACCGATGGAAATTAAGCTTTATTGTCGTGGAGATTTAATTCTGTACTACTTGGGGTTCTGGTGCTGGTTTTGTAGCCGGTGGTGTTGGAGATTTGAAACTGATTTTCCTGGTAATTATTTCTGATTTCCACCCTAGAGAAACGTAGAGATTGGGACCTTGTGTTTCTGGTAAGGTGTTGTTGCTCTTGGTATTGTTGTTGACACTGGAGTGCGGTTCTGATGACTCCAACCTCTTCGCTCTGTTTACATTATCCCCCAAGTGCTGTCTGTAAATCGACTCAGTGGATGTATTTATTGTTTACTGTGCCTTTCAACAACACGCGAACTCTGAACTTGAAGACTTAATTAATAGGGCTGCAACGATACACCGATGTATTGGTGAACCTCGATAACAAAACAAGATATCGCGATGTTACGATACAATAAAATATGCTACATCAACAAATTTGGGAAATCGTTGTCTTTAATATCCCTTACCCAAGCTCTACATTTTGGCCCTTGTAAGGCGATTTGTTGTTGTGTTATTACTCTGTTAAATTTGTTATTCCGGAAATAAACTATTTGAAAGTAGTCTAAGTTGTTGTTAACTAGTTCTGTCGCGCACAGTAATGTATCGTATCGTGGCCCTTGTATCGAGATATGTATCGTATCGAGTGAAATGTATCGTTGCAGCCCTATTCATTAACACTGACGTGTTTGACTGCCGTCAACCATTGTAAAGGGTTTTAGAATTTCAGCTCAATGGGGTCAAGAGGTCATTTGGTTAATTTCGATCCAGTTTGTCGGTTTCTGTTTTTCACGGTTCGGTTATCGATGTAAATAATCGACGGCAGTTAAAAAAAAGCAGTCATCAGTTGCGTTTTTCAGTTCAGAGGTGGCGTGTTATTAAAATGCGCAAAATGTAGGTTATTATTTATTTATTTTTGTTGCTGTTTGTTGTTGTATTTGTAAAAGACTTCGAAAAACCCTTTTTGGTTGCTGCTAGATTGCCCATTTAGTGTCAAAAGCCACTCATAGTTAACCGTTTTTGTGTATAAACTATTCGTGGAAACTGTGAGGGCGAAATTTTGCCACAAAATTTTCTCCATCTTTGATTTGTAAATTATTCAGGCAGCTTATTGCAGAAATTGTCGCTGCACCTTTGTTTCACCATTCGGGAAAGCAGTATTTCGTGAAACTAAATTTTCGCGAATGTGCAAAATTTCAATAAGTAAGAGACGTTATTGGAAACGTTATATTTTTTGGGAGTTGAAAACATTGCGAGGGCGTTTTGCTTGTGTCCTAACGAAAGACAGTTTTCAATTACTTTTGTTTGAATTATTATATAGTGGTATAAAAAAGAAATAGTCTATTTATAAAATTACGAAAAGTCCTAATGTAAAAAATGTAATTAGCAGATACGTACACTATTTTAAAGTTGAATTTATAATTCTATGGTTACTTTAGTTCTTCGTGAAAAACAATGTTTTATGGATTGATATATATTTTTCGAGAACTCGACAGTACTTTTCCACAAACTTGCAGAGTAAGTTGTGGGGAACTCGACAGTACTTTTCCACAAATTTGTAGCGTAAGTTGTGGAGTACTCGACAGAAGTCTTTCACAGATTTGTAGCGTAAGTTGTGGACTACTCGACAGTACCTTTCCACACATTTGTAGAGTAAGTTGTGGAGTACTCGACATTACTTTTCCACAAATTTGTAGAGTAAGTTGTGGAGAGCTCGACAGTACTTTTCCACAAATTTGTAGAGTAAGTTGTGGAGTACTCGACAGTACTTTTCCACAAATTTGTAGCGTAAGTTGTGGAGTACTCGACAGAAGTCTTTCACAGATTTGTAGCGCAAGTTGTGGAGTACTCGACAGTACCTTTCCACACATTTGTAGAGTAAGTTGTGGAGTACTCGACAGTACTTTTCCACAAATTTGTAGCGTAAGTTGTGGGGTACTCGACAGAAGTCTTTCACAGATTTGTAGCGTAAGTTGTGGAGTACTCGACAGTACCTTTCCACAAATTTGTAGAGTACGTTGTGGAGTACTCGACAGTACTTTTTCACAAATTTGCAGAGTAAGTTGTGGAGTACTCGACAGTACTTTTTCACAAATTTGCAGATTGCTCTCGTTCATATAATTTGCTCTCAAATCAACGAATTTGTTGTGGATGTGAAGATAAAGGCAACAGGTGACTCAAAACTTAATGACAGCTCTGACTCGTATTTTAGTATATAAGGTTAAACGTTGGTGGACTGAGATGATAGGTCAAACTGTCTGGGCCGGGTTTTAAATCGAGGTCCAAGTTAAAGCATTTAGAGAAGTTGTTAATCTACTCATGTGAAGACCAGTTTAAGTTGCTAGACGGCTTTTTAGCTTGGTTTACACGTCGTCTTGAAGTTGTTTATGGTAAATCACTTAAGCACATTACCGTATTTACTCGATTAAACGCCGCGGCGTTCATTAAATTTTTAGCGTTTCCGATGCGGCGTTTATTCAAGGGCGGCGTTTATTTCAAAATCATATTTCTTAAATCACTGATAATAATTACAGTAAATCATTAGTAAATACTTTGTAAAACAGAAACATGTTTAAAGTTCCAATGTCTCGCTTTTTTGCTGAGATAGAACCATAATTGTCTGGCTTGTGATATGGACCACGTTCATGTGTAGATTACCGAGTTTTATCGTTCTTATTTTTTTTTCTTATAATCCTCGAACAAACGCCGCATTCGAGTTAAGCCGCGGTTATGTTAAGCACCGTCTATTCCTTTTTTGTTTCAAATCGGCCTTTTGTGTTTCAGTAAAGATTTGGGGAATTAAACTACATTACAGTCAATTACAGAGTAGCTCGTTATTCACGTAAAAATTGCTGGAAACGAAAGCCAAGATCTGTGTAGGGAGTCCGCTCAGTTTGTTCTTTCCTGGTAAAATTGTATTTTTTTTTTTTGGCCATCGCCAAAATGAAATGCTTCAAAGGTACTACTTGCTTGTTTCTGTGATTGTGAAACCTCCGAGCCATCAAATGGCGGCGACAGAAGAGCCTGGCACAGAGTAGGTCACGTGTCTCTAAACATGTCGGATTAATAAATTCAACAAGGTGGAAGGTTCGCCATTGGCTATCAAGGACGGTGCATCTTTTTTTTTTTACTGCGCATACGATCTGCGCAACTCGGGATATTCGGCTTTCATTCTCGTCCCCAGAGCTGCGATCCTTTTGGCCAGCGCCACGGATCGAGAGCTTTCGCAGGGGCCAGGATAACGCGCAAGCGCAATAGCTGCCCATTTTTGTAACCGATGGTAACCGTTATTGTTTCAAATTCCTGAGGCTACGCAGAAAGCCGGAAGTCCGTGATTCGCGGACTTCCTGCTTCGGACCCTGCCAGAGCTCTCGATCCGTGGCGGTGGCCAAAAGGATCGCAGCTCTGGGTCGAGATTGTTCGACTCTGTAAAGGAATTGGCCCACCAATAGAACGGTAGTTTTACGCGGCTCATGACTATGTGGAAAAAGCAGATCTTAGCAAAGGCAAAAAGAAAGTTGGGGGCAACCACGCATTTCTTAGAGATAATTGAGCTTAAATTTGGAAAGAAAATGTCATACATTCTTTGTATGAGCTTTTCTAGAATTATGGTTGCTTAATTATCTCTGAAAAATGCGTGGTTACCCACATTTTTCTTGTTACAATCCAATACCCTTGCTAAGATCTGCTTTTTCCCCATAGTGAAAGCCTTTGCAAAAATACCTCTGTATTTTTTTTGAGATCATGTGGCCTGCCATGAGCTAGGGTCTTCTCTCGTCGCCATTTTGAATAGAGAGAAGATCCTAAGGAGGAGGTTGCATAGGAAGTGGGTCATAACAGAGGGTTGTTAAGTTGTTCAACTGCTTTTATAAAGGGCTGTACACACAGGCAATTTGTAATGTAATTTTAGCAGAGATTTTTTGTAGCAATTTTTAGTTGGATATCAAATTACCTGTATAAACTACCCGTGATTTTCCGTGCACGCTGATTGCGATTTTAGATAGCGACCTGTAGGATGCGAGGCTTCGAGTGCAACGGCGACGCCAGCAGCTGAGAGGGACTCGATATAGTTTATTGTGCAGCGACCGGAGCAGGGCGCACGCGATGTGAGTTAATAGCATTTACGAAGCTTGCTGACACTGGATCAAATAAATTGAAAATGAAACGTTACTATCGTGTTTAAGGCGCAGTCTACACCATTTCATTTTCACTGGTTTTAGCTTGGACAAAACGATGGTAAATGGAGGAAAAGCCAGAGAAGACGAATGCATTTTTTTCTGTAAATCCTTGCAGCGTATTCTGCACTGCAGTAGTTTTAACAGAAGTATGGAAGGTCAAACACGTTAGACGCAAAACGTTCTATCTGTTTTAAAGAACTGTCATACCCACAAATTGAAAACGCTCTGTTGACGAGGCCCTTCTGTTCATGGCTCTATCCTCACAGGTGAAGGAATCAATCTATCAACTAGACTTTTTTGAAAAGAATTGGAGATGGCATCCATCAAGAAATTGAGTAATCAGTGGACAAAAATCTTGTACCAGAATAATTTAAAGTATATCGCATTCTTTTTTATACTTTTTAAGAGCTATAGACGTAATTAGTTATCTGTAATAACACCAAAGACAATTTCTTATGGGAGCCCGTGAAATTAAATTTCAAATTTCACAGGAATTGTGTAAACACAGGTAAAATAGATAAATTTTTATGCGTAAGATTTCATTTTGTGAAATTTGAAATTTATTTTCTCGGGCTCCCATAAGAAATTGTCTTTGGGGTTATTACAGATAACAAATTACATCCATAGCTCTCAAAAAATGTAAAAAAGAATGCAATATGCTTTAAATTATTCTGGTACAAGACTTTTGTCCACTGAAAATTAAAATTACTCAGTTTCCTAATGGATTCCGTCTGGATTTCTTAGTGGTGACACCTTCTGAGCTTAAACACCAGTTAGATCACTATTAGAAATAAACTGGCGAGAACAACCACGCTCCTTTGCCAGGAGTAGACTAGTCTCGGCAGAAGTGAGTTTTATTGCAATCGGAGTTGCCATAGCAATACTTTAACAATGACTTAAATATGTAATCATTACATACAGTCGATTTTCTTGAAATCTGGAGGTTTTTATGCGGAACGGTTCATAGTGTTTTATCTTCATGTGTACTGAGTTCAAGGAAAATCAATGAGAACGTTTTCAAGAAATTTGCAGCTGGAGTTTTTAGCTTTGAAAGTGAAGCAAGTTCATTCGAGCTGCCCTAACGTATGTGAACTGGGCTTGAGGTAAATTTATTTTAAGCATATATTTGAATATACCTATATTAGTGATTTTCTGTGGGAAGTTAACAGAGAACGTTATATCCGACAACGCATGCAAGACAGTCTGGGAAACGATTTTTTATTACTTATTACATAGGCATTACATTTTTAAGCAAAACAATATTTAAATAAATAAATAAATAAAAATAAACGTGTAATTATCAACGGGTAAAGGTTACGTGTGAACTGGGGTGCGTTTCTCGAAAGCACCGATACTTTGCTGGTCGATTTCGAGCACAATTATTCACACTGTATCTTGTAAACAGAGAACTTTCCAATCATAAAACTTTGCTATAAATTGATTCTTTCTTATCTTAAAGACATGTTAAAATAACAGCTTTGGAGAATGAGTCGTTCATATTCATTGCTTCTTAATACAAACCTTTTACTAATGTAAAAAAAACACGTGATAATGGTGCCATGGCGACACCTAAACGTCATTTTTTATCGTTAGTGTTTGCTGTTCTATACTATAGCAATTTATATTATTGGTAATTACATATACGAAGTACTGCATTGGTAATAAAAGCAACTTAATTTGAATTCAAGTCAACAAAAGAGTAGTTTTCTACTGTTATTGTTGTAGCCTTCTCAAGTTAAAAATCGTAACCACCTCCAAGTTAAACTAATATGTGTACTTATCAACTTAGTACTGGGAAAAAAACGTCAATCCACAAACAAAAAAAATTAAAACATACAACTTGTATTTCCCGACAGCAAACGCCCGGCTAGCCTCCTGTGCAGACGTTCTTTTGGCTCCATCCCAACTAACGAGTAATGCATGACGAGCCAAAAGAACGTCAGTGTAGGAGGCTAACGCTCGGTGCGCAGCGTAACATGCTTCAAAATCTTTCTTTGATACTGAACATCTACTTATTTGTCTTATTAGCTTACAGAAATATGATTGTTCGTACTTGGATGCTGAAGATGCTGAATTCAAATGTATAAAGAAGGCTCAGAAATATATGTTAAGGTCAGGTAAAGCCCGGCTATTAATTAATGCGGAAAATAAAGCTGGAGAATAACAAAAAACCATACAAATGTAATAAATAAAAGTGTTCATGGCACTTTTCTTTCTTGTTTCCATGTTGACATTATGTTCAACATTTAAATTTTCCACAGCCTGTTGTTGAACCTGAATCTGTAAGCGATGCTGACGAACGAAGAAATAAATTCTGACGTAAGAAAAGGTAGAAACAAACAGGCAAATGGTAGTGCCGACGGCGATGGTAAAAAAGTAAACATTTTCTTTCCAAAAACCAAAGCATGATAAAAGAATGCCTATAACCCAAAGAGTGGCGGAAGCATATACTGCACGTTTTTCGGTAATCAAGTTCGGATATCGCATGTGATAATGAAGAGCCAAAAACCGATCCAGGCTTATGGCCGCCATTGTGCAGAGAGAAACTCCACATGCTAGAAACAGCACTGTTCGCCTTACGAAGAGTAGAGAATGACTTGGTTGTAGTTGCTCAGCAATGTAAACTGGTTGCACTACAAGCCCAACAAGAAGATCTGAGACTGCGAGACTGCACAAGAAAACTGTGGACGGTGAGCGAAGCGAGGGAGTCCTTAAAATGGCTGCCAACACAAGTGAGTTGCCACTAATGGCTATGAGTATCAGTGGAGCATTGAGGACGCTGTTTACGATGACAAAAGTTCCAGGATAAGCATTTGTCTCATTCAAGTTATTTAAATCAGGAGTTTTGGATTCATTCTTCTAACTCCCAACATCTTCGAGACCTCTTTCTTAACTGACTTTAAAGTGACACTTAGACCGTGTAATATTTTCTTCAAGGTTTCTTTTTTCAACAGAACTAATTATTTTTTCACCAGAGGCGAATTGTTTGCATTAAAGCTGAAGAAATCAATCGAACATGAGTAAAACCTTGTTTTCTACCGTTCTTCCTCAATATTTTGTGGATTGATTCATACCCCACCTACATAATACAAAAAATTAGGTTTTTCATGGTATGGTTATTATTGCCTCAAGTCCTCTTTTTAGTGCAGGTGAAATTTGAATTGTTATATTCAACCAACGTCATGATCAAAAACCTTGTTTACTAACGTTCTTGCTCAATATTTCGGGGATCATTAACACCCCACCTGCCGAATTTAAAGGTTAGGCTTTTCATGAAATGGAAATTATAGCCCTAATGTCATCTTTTAATGCAGGTGAACAGAATTATCATGTTCAACCAACGTCATGTGTTTTCATTATCAATGAAGTTGTATAAATTGGTATCAAAACCATATACACCTAACGCAATGTTAGACAGCAAAAACGTTCAGCAGAATAGGAGGGATGCCTAGGGAAGTATCTTTTTAACTTTTATAACATAGAGGGCAAAATTACTGATTGCTGATTGGTTGAGACAGAGGGCATTTTTTCTTAATTCTCTTTCCAACGAGGGCGAAATTAGCCTGATTAGCCTGATTAGCCAAGCGCCTAAAATACTCACATTTGATTGGCTGAGGACGAGAGCGCGCCATTTGCATGTTGTAAGCGTCTTGAAACGAAAAGCAGATTTTGAATTGGATTTCGAGTTGTTCAACACAAAAATATTGTTTGAGAGTTTAAATTTAACCGAGTTGGTTGGCAAAAATGGTATGGAAATCGGGTGATAGAGAAATTCCAGAAGGTGAACCTGAATGTTTTACGGGAAACAGCAAATGGTTATTTGTTTTAAAACTACCGAAAACCTTGGTTAATTCAACTAAATTTACATAGTTTGAGTGTGAGTTTGTCAATGAACTAGAATTGTAATTATCTCAAAAGATGAACATATGCATAAAAGATAGTTTTTTTTTTTGGTTCTGGACGCTGAGCAGTAGTTTGCCGGTGTGGAGAATTGTTTATTCTGAGGGCCGTCTGCAGGTTGTGTTTCGACGTGCATGAAAAGTTTTCAGAAAATTTTTCCCTCTGTGTTATAAACAAGTAATCGCATTGAGTGCTCGTGAATTAAGGATAAATTTTCACTTGTATTTTCAAAGTTTTCACAAATTGCCCTCGTCGCTACGCGACTCGGGCAATTTTGTGAAAACTTTATCCTTAATTCTACTCAGCCTCATGCAATTACATATACAAAGTGTGTTAGAGACCCAGACTTGCCTTTTTAGCAAGGAACAATGACTAATTTTGTACAATAAAACAACGCATTTGTGCGACTCCCTGACAAACTTTTTAAAAATATAACTTATCTCTTGAGTTATATAAACGAACTCGGCAACAAACAGATCCCTTTGTCTTTAAATAGCAATTACAGTGGAATCCCGATTTTTCCAATACTGGATTATGCGAAACTCCCGATTCTTCAAAGCAAAAGTCGTTTCCCTTGGATTTGCTTCAGTGAAACACTGTAATTTTACCTTCGATTTTTCGAATGCTCGATTTCTGGAAACTCCCGATATTTCGAACTAATTCTTTCTTCCTTCCAAATATTTGCATTCGATTTCTCGAACTTTGAAAACTCAGGAACCAAAAAAAAAAACCGGTTTTAGCCACATATACACCTAAATGCAATTAACAAGTTCCGGAGAAGGTGTTTTCATGCATTTATTATTACAAAACAAGTGACAAATCTGTCATTGAAATCATAAGAAACTACAACGCCGTTGTTACACAATCGACGGTCTTGAATTACTCTACATGATCAAAGTTCCTTCGATTAGTTGCATTTTTCAAGCTCTAGCCGCAGCACATTAATAAATTTTGCTGTTCCTTTAAACCGTGGAATACAGGGTACTTTTTTTCTGATACAGTAATGGGAAGGAAATGCCGCAGTCAAGAGTCCGCGCAAAATTACAGACACAGGTATCAGTACAGTACTGGTTTTTGTTCTGCCGAAATTGGCTTAAATCCTTAAATTTTCGTTTTGCTTTGAATGCACGTTTTGTTGGTAAATAAAGATGGTTCACACATCAACAAGAGTGATATACTCTTGTTGTCTGCCTTCTTGGCTCTCATAAAACAATACCATATTAAAACAGATGCGATTTGGTGCCACCTTCGATTTTTCGAACTCCCGATTTTTCGAACCAATTTCCATTTCCCTTGGAGGTTCGAATTATCGGAATTCCACTGTATGTTTAGAATGGATGGAACTGTGTAAGCAGGGAGTAAGAGGTGCGAGCTTGAACTACTGTGCTAGAGACGCAACCTTGTATTATTAACAAGGAGTCCTAACTAATTATGTACGCAAGACAATTAAACAGTGCATTTGTAAGACTCCTAGTTAAACTGAATAAAAATAAAACTTTCTTAGATTAAACTAACCATATCAGAAATAAAGCAGCCCCTCCGTCTGTGAGTAGCAGGAATGTTTAAAATGGATACGATGGAACCGTATAAGTTCAGCTCGGAGTAGATGTGTTAGCTTAATTTGAAACTACGGGGCTAGAGACGCAAACCTGTATTGTTAATTAGCAAGGAACCCTGACTAATTATGTACGCAAAACAAAAAGCGCATTAGTGAGACTTCCTAACAAATTGAATAAAGTGGAACTTTCTAAAGTTAAAAAAAAGCTTGAGACAAAATTGTTTAAAATCGAATTGTGCTAGACCGCTAGTCCATACGCCTTTCTAACAAGGCCTTACGTCCACTTTAAATTCATTGAGTATTCACAAGCATCCTTTCAAAATTTTCCAACCCAAAATTAAGCATCAAAGTACTCTTACGATAAAACGCTTGTTGACTGAGTTAGGTCGGGCCGGAAGGGAAAATATTTGGCTTTCGTTCGTGGCGTATAGCACAGACCTCTCTGCGCTCGCTCAGCACGCCGTGACCTGGCTCAGGTGAATTAAGGCCTGGGTCTCTAAAGATCTGAAGGGGTCTGTAGTAAATAAATTAAAACGTATCTCTTAGATAGCAAAATAAGGCAAACCGCAACCCAATTTTGAAAGAAGGTAAAAAGGTAAATTCGCATACGAGCCAAAGAGACCCACATGGCCGGAGCTTATCCCGGTTTTTGTAGCATGAAGCAACTGACAGTATTGCTACTCCCCCCCCCCCCCTGGACAGGATGCTGGTCCATCGCAGGGTTACCCCCAGCGGTACGTCACCAGTACCCATCTTATACATCTGGGTGGAGACACACAACGTGGGGTACACGATGGCGGGGACTAGGGACTGGGCGTTGAACCACCGACCTTCAGATCTGAAATCCAACGCGCTAACCACTACACCACCGTACCCCCCACAATTTTGTAAGAAAACCTTTGGCTAAAAATTCCTACCTGTTACCAAACGAAATCTTACCCAATATTACACCCTACCAATGACTTATGACAGCAGATTGAATGAGACAGAATCTTTAAATCGTTTCCATCGTTACTTTAGGTTTTCTAATGATAAGGGGCGTGGTCAATCACGTGATTAGCTAATTACAGTTTTTTTCATTTCATTTGCTCCTTAATTGTCTTAATTTTCCTCCATTGTTGAAAACAACACGACGGCAAAAACAAGGTGCGTGTTTTTCGAAAGCCATTTGCAAAAGTATAAACCACTTATTCTACAATCTGTTAAGGTGAGAAATGTTTAATTTATAGCAAAGTTCCATGTTTAGAAACTTCCTTATTTACAAGCTTCAATGTGAAATCGGCCCGGAAAGTTTCATGACTTTCGATAAACATGCGCCTCTACTTCCATATCTGACTGAATCCCCAGCGCGCTTAAGCCGCTACGCCCGACCACCGTACTGCACTCACAAATTGTTCAAGGTGACTTGCATTTAACTGAATAATTGTTAAGGAAACAATTGCCAAATAAAAGCTTACATGTTGTCAAATGGAACCTTGTCAGGGAAAACTTGGCGTGTGCTTGATCTGCTAGTTTTTTACGGACTCTTGTGTGTAAGCGGTTCAATACTCCCTGGTAACATCGTATCATACACATATCAGTACGTATCATATTCTTGGATTCAACTGGCTAACTAACAGAACCTAGATACGGCTATATTTTATGCCAATCAGTATTGCAACTTCACCTGTACCTTGATTACATTCCCGTATTTATCTGGGAAGACGCATAATTTGACTGAGAAGCATTATGCGTCTTTTGAAAATATATATGGAGAAGCATAAAAGTTACACTAGATCAGACCAATAACACACGAAAGACTGAGCACAACAACTCCACCGCACATAGAATTGGTTCCTAAATCTTTGAAAGAATCTAACCTAACAAAATGGGTTTCTCTGCTTTGAGCTTCATTTATAACCAGAGAAAAGTCAGGAAACAGTTCCAAAGCAAGCAGCTTCAGATGTTTATCGAATGGCAAAAATGTTCAAGAAATTAGAGTTGCAGTGGAATGCCAGTGAAAGTTTTGTTGCGAAGTATGAAAGTTGTCGTTAAGTTCGTCTGTTTTATGCGTTGCCAAGAAGTATAATACAGACACATAATTCGTCTCCAATAATTAATGCGTCTGACGCTTATTTTCGGTATTTATTTTGATGCATCATTCGTCTCAGATACATCAAGCGTAAGGCCAATGTACTTTAAACTAAATTACCTGGGTCCTTTGTGTTGGAGTGGTTGCCAAATTAGCCTGTTCCAGGCTCCGAGATAGTGGAGAAAGCGTGAATTGAGAAAACGAGAGCGAAAAACGCGAAAAAATATTGATGTTAATAAATATATTAGAAAACCTTCACCAACTTAGCTTGGTTTCTTTCATCTCGATATTAGAATGGGCTCTAAACACGTCCAACCGCATTTACAAATATTCCTCGTAAAAAGTAACCCTATAACTAAAAATAAACGTAACGAAACGGCGAAAAAATTAATAACACTGAAATTCTGAAATGCTTCATTCTGACAACGACCTACACTAATTACGCCACCTCGCTGTTTCTACTGTTTTTAGATGGCGGCATAGATATAGGTAAATGCATTTCAACTTTTTACAGACAGACATGTAATGCGGGTGTGCAATGACTGCATGCCAAAAACAAAATGCAAAATCGAACTATATAGTCTGTGTTGCTCACTATGCTGCCAGTCCAAGGAGATTCTAACTATCAAGTCTGCACTTGAAATCGTAAGTGTGACCAGTCGGATAAAAGCTTCTGAAAAGAGCTTTGCTAAGATGCTATAAGAAGTAAGGGTGTTCTCCACCATGTTTTGGAAGTATTGTAACAGTGTAACCTCATTATATATTATATTGGGATCTGTTCTGACGGAATGAACAGATGAAGTGTTTAGCTCATCCTGCTAGAAAGGACAACATGTTATTTAGTTCTTTAAAGACACTGAATTGAGCCTAGGTTGTACAATAAAAACAATAGAGTCCTTCTGTCTCAGTCCCTATGTGTGATCCCTAGGAAATTTGATGTTCAAACTTCATATAAGCCCTCGAACTACGTTCTCGGGCTAATATTTGTTGTGAACATCAAATTTCCTCGGACAACCTATCACACGATTGTGCCTTCGACAGAATAACTCTATTTTTTAATTAGTATATACCAAACCAGTGGATAATGCTTTTCGCGCGCTCTGATTGGCTACTCAAACTCGGGATAGTATCATTCTGCTATTCACCTCCCGGCATTTGTCTGGATTTCGCGCTCGAGTTTTCCTACATTTCTCAGAAAAAGGAACTATCTGACCAGTGCTAGCTATCCACTGGATTGCTATACACTAAAAACAATTATTCACCTGATTTTTGGGTGAGGAGTGGTAGATATTTACCTCGCCGCTGCACGGCTCGGCAAATATACACCACTATTCACCTCCATTTCGGTGAATAGTATTTGTAAAAGCCTTACGTGAAAAATTATTACAAGAAATAAATAGATAAATGAGATACACTGAATGCTGTCGGGTTTATGAGCTGTCTTCAGAAGGTGCCGATAACTTTAATCTTTTTTCACCAGTTATGCTTCTCTGGGGAGCAGAACAGTGTCCTTCCTCAAGAGCACTAAACACATAACAGTAATTGTTAGATAAATGCTATAATCAAACATTCCACTGATTGGATAACGCTCTTTTGCTCAAAACGTCAACTTGCTTGCATGGATAATGGGTTAGTCTTTAAAGGAACTATGTCACGGCGTTTTCATTCATTTTTCTGATCTGACAAAATTATTTTCTCATTAACGGAAACCTCAAAATAATAGTTTCCTAAGTTAGAAAAACACCAAAGAAGTAATAATTAACCCAAACTAAACAAGGATGGTTACGACTGAGGGAGATTAAGACGGATTACGAATGACAAACTTGAAAAAACTTGCCAGCTTTTTCAAGTTGCGTTATCCGTGACGTAGCTTCTTTAAGGAAACGGAGGTGCTGCGTCGTTAGGGAAGTCAAACACAAAACTTTTGATTTAACAAAACCCAATTGGTGACGGGTAAATTGGCCACCGTAATGAAAAAAGAAAGCTGACATTTCCAGAATTAGCCCTTCGCCAAAACAAATCAAGCTTAACCTGCGATCAGGCGTTTTTTTTTTTTGTGGTAAAAAAAAGAACGCCTGATCGCAGGTTAAGCTTCAATCAAGCTAGGAATCGAGGACTGATTGATTGCATGGATTGATTAAATAAAACACCGTGCCTTTCAGACTTAAGGAAAATAAGTAGAAAATTTGACGTTTTGACCGACAGAGCTTAAGAAATGAGGACATTGTACCCTATTTTGATTCTCTTTACCCTTACCACTTACAACGCACAGCTTCGCCTTCGCGAACACTGCGATCTCCTAACATCAAACCGCCTATTACCCATTATCCAGTGATTCCATATGGTCAATTTTTTTCACGCTACTTTTATGGCGTGCCAGCCTTGGTATTTATGTCATAAATAAAATCCAGCGCTGATGAGAATATTTGGAATTGGAAAAAACGGGGGAAAGAATGGATTGTAATTAAAAAAAAACTTTACAGCCAGAAAACTATGAGAAAGAGATAGAACACTAGCTAAAGAGGGGGTTAAGGTCGCCAGGCCATGATTCCATAGTTGTTGTCATTGTTCCCAGCCCGAATGAGTGTCACTAGTTTACCTCAGACTTTCTGATTGGCAGAGTTGCAACGGCTACCAGCTAAGCTAAGTACAATAAAGTAGCGGAGGATGCAGGCAGACTACCAAGAAGATTCAATAGTGGCTGAATTTTCAGTATCAACAATGCACAGAGTTTTTCGATGCACCGAGTATGCCGGTCAGCTACAATCTTTCGTGTTTGGGGAAGATTCTCCTTCGATAAGGAGAGTACTACATACCGTTGACTGGGGGTGGGATTGTTCAGTGTGGTATTGTCCCCAGCTACACAAACGTGTCCATTCATGTTATTGTAGTTGACATGCTGATGCAAGTGATACTCTGAAAAACAATCAACACAAAGATACTGGGTCTTTCTGCAGGTACCGGAGCACATTGTGGTTCTTTTGTTTCTGAGACAATGTGTTTTGGTTCTATTTTGGAGTTGAATATTGTTTTCTGTCTTGTTTCTTTTGTTTTACGTCATTCGTTCTCCGGTACTCACAGAAGGAGCCAAGATACTAAGGAGAGGTTAAGGTCGCCGAGCCATGCAACGTAATTATTTCATTTACATAAATGCGCTTTTAATCGGCTGTCTAAACCAGCTATGCGTTTCGCGTCTTCTGAGTTCAAAAGTGTCCAAAATAAAACTAATATAACGTGCACTAAAAATACAGAACCAACGAGCTCAGTCAATCATGAGCAAGTCAAATTGCAAAATCGATGTGCTGCATGGAGTGCATGTAACGGACATTTCATTTTTTGTAAAACATGACCAGAAACTCCCATTGGCTCTCGTTCGTTTTTGTACCGACCGCGCTGCGTTCGGTCCGTACAACCACGTCGACCTCGGGCCAATATTCCCCAGTACGGCCCTCGCGTTCAGTTAGTAAGAGGTTATATACAGCTATTTCAATTAACGTTGTCGGATTTTAAAACGTCGAGCTTACGCGACAAGACCGAAACGTAGTATGGGTAGCTGTAAATATTTTGTGATTCGACTGTAATTTCACGGGTTTTACTGCCATAGGATAGGTGAAAGTACCATAAACACTTGTCTATTTGATTTATTTTCTAGACGGGGTGAGCCATAGCTAAGTTTGGAAAATTTATTAATGACAAAAGAATCGTTATCTGGAATATCTTTGCGTTCATCCACCACTAGGAAAGCCCTGAATAAAAAACTGAATTACACACTGCTCTTTATGCGATTTTACATTTATTTATGCAGTCCATAATAAATCAATTACACTTTCTGACTTTGTCAACCAAATATCAATGAAAGACCATTTAGAGAAAATGTAAATGTATTTCAACAACTTTACTTCCTCATTGTTGTTTTTGTGCATTAAATTTTAGACTGTCTAATGCGCACTATTGTTAAACTTTTGTTATCAATAACGGTTGTGTACGTAATGAATCTAGCACTTGTATGTTAGAGATATTGCAATTGTTTGTTACAGATAATGGAAATGTATGCGTTTGGCTATGTGACAATAAAATTATTAAAAATTAAAAAATTACCCATATCAACTCGCGGTCTTAGGGCGTAGGCTTTCCGACAAGGTTAATTGAAATAGCTGTATTCACGGTGTTTCCTTCAGGTATTTACAATAAAAATATTTTACAAAAAAAACAAACAAACAAACAAACAAACAGTTAACAAATTGTTTTATGAAAGGTGTGGTAAATCAGCCACTTACACTACTAGTTAATCAAAACAGGAAAAAAAAAAACTAATCATTAGCTAACCAATGAGAACCTGAACCCAAAGTTGCATGTAACCCATGCAAACCGAGGAAAACCGGGCGTAACACTACGGTCGGTTTTGGCTTCGCTTCTGACTGGTCAACTTTACAAAAAAGGCTCGTTTGTTCTGACAGGTTGTAGTAAAGCAAATCACAAAGGACAACAAAAGCAAATAAAAAACAAACAATAACTTTCGGAAGTTAACGTGTACCTCTCCGCAAGTAACCTTTGAGGAATTAACAGTTTTACTGTAAGCAGAAGAAAAGGAATCTGTATTTGTTACCAATTTTTTCGCACTGCATTTTCCCGTGTTTTTGTAGTTGATCAAAAGTACCCAAGGCAAAGGTTCCATCAGTGGATGCCAGCGAGAGAGCTGCGACATCAGCTGTCAGTGGATAGCCATCACCTAACAAAACAACAAAGGTGTACAACTAAGGTCGAGAGAACTGAGTGAAACTTGAGCTACCAAAATCTTGAGAGTTAAAGCTGCAGAAAGTCTTGAAATGACTGTCCCACACGTTTGAAAAATTATTTTTCTGAGAATTGAATAAACTGAGCCCAAGGAAGTCGGCAAAGACGATGTAACAGAGAGATTAAGCATCACGTTAGCGGCAAACGGCAAACGTTAACCCGCCGTTTGCAGTGCCACTTATGTCCAGGATTGAACTCTGCGACGAATTTTACGATTTTTCGCTTCAGTTCCAAATTTTACGATTTTTCGTTTCAAAGTAGCGAGATTAACAAATTTTACGTTTTTTGCGATTTTTCGCTTAGGACAAACAAGATTTGCAAATTTTACGTTTTTAACGATTTTTTTTGCTTGAGACATGTAGGATTTTTCGTTAGCCTCAAACATTTTTCGCGTTGTGTTGCAGTTTTCGCAGTCTTTTGTCTTGCTAATTGCCTCATGACACCAGAGGCTAGTCGGCTAACAGATTTTACAAAACTTGCGAAATTTCGAAGCCTCAACGATTTTTCGCGCTGAGTTGCGATTTTTCGCAGTCTTTTGTCTTGCTAATTGCCTCATGACAACAGAGGCTAGTCGGCCAGCAGATTTTACAAAATTCGCGAAATTTTGCAGCCTCAGCTATTGTTAACGCTCTTTTATGATTTTTCACAGTCTTTAGTCTTAGTCTCTTGAACCTATGAATATCCCTCGTCGTGAATGCTCCTAGCGCGAGATGTAACATGAATCTGTGAATATCCCTCGTTCTTAAAGTGCCTAGCGCGAGATTTCAAAGGCATAGCGAACGACATATCACAGCAATTTATGAATATTCCTCGTTTTTAAGCTCCCAGCGCGAAATATAACATGGCTGTTTGAATAGCCCTCGTTCTAAAAGCACCTAGCGCAAGATATAAATATGAATATCTCTCGTTCTAAAAGCAATAAAGCGCGAGATATAACAGAATCTATAAATATCGTTCTTGTTTCGCACTGTGTTCGATTTTCACTTTTCAAATCTATCAAAATCTATGAATCCCTCGTTCTAAAAGCATCAAGCACGAGATACAAAAGGCATACTGATAGCGAACGAGATATCACAAAAATTTATGAATATTCCTCGTATTTCAAGCTCCTAGTGCGAAATATGACATGGCTCTATGAATATCCTTCGTTCTAAAAGCACCTAGCGCAAGATATAACATGGTGCTGTGAATATCCCTGGTTCTAAAAGCATCCAGCGCGAGATAAAACCTTGAAGCTATAATGAGGGTCTGCATGGGGGTGCTGGATTCTCAGTTATCAGTTAACATTTAAGCCATTTCTCAGGTATCAGTTAAAATTTGAGCCATTTCTCAGCTATCAGTTAATTTTGACAGATCTCAGTTAACTTCCGCGAAGTTGCTCACGACCAATAAATGCCTCGTTGCGTTGCAAAGGCAAACGGCAAACTTGAAAAAGGCGAGAAAATACTGATTAAGTGGTTACTGCTGCCGTTCGCTCTTGTCAGTTTGGCTCATTTGAATAGTTTCATCTATGTGCTCACTGGTGTTATTCATTGGCTAACTTAACATCTAAACTATGATACATGGAGTGTATCTCCTTTTACAGACCCTATACGGACAAAATCACGCGAGAAGACACTTAAAACTTCATAACTCAGATATCCATTCGAAGAAAGGCCCGCACAACTCTTCCTGACCTTGTTACTTAGGCCCGGCTGACGAGAACTTCACTGAAATCATCACCGCAAGCACTATCATCTTTATCATCTGAATCAGAATCATACTTATCTATTTGACCATTTTCAATGTGAACACTACCACCAACAGCAACTGTGACATTCTCTTCGTTCACGAAAGCAATTTCTACAGAACATTGTCTCATAACATTAGGAGAGTCTCTTTCTTCCTCACTCTCATGGTCAATAGGAGTGGATCTATCTATCTCCTCGACGAATCTGACTTTAGCGGCAGACTTTGTGGTGTTTGAGGTCTTTGAGTACACGGCCAGTGGCAGGGCACCGGCCTTGCCCTTCGTAGTCTCACTGCGGACGGTTCTTTGCCTCACCGGGCGGTAATTATCTAACCACTCTCTCATGGCTGCTTCATTCTTCTTTGAAATTGTCTCAGAAGGCAAAGGTGACATGGAAGCTACTGCTGAAAGTGGCATGGAAGATTGAGGAACGGGATAGTAAGATTTATCACGGGTGTAATACTTTGCTGACCAACTTGTTATCCTCTTCATAGACTCTTTAACAATTGTTCCCAAATCCTTCTCAAACTCATTAATTATTCATATTGTTATCAGCCTACCAGAACGGCCCATTCTGGTCAGGTGGATGAGTTTAGAAACCCAATGAAAAACGAGTTGAAAACCACACGCGTTTAGAAACGATTTCAAACCCGTGTGTAAATTGTTTCTTAATCTGCATATTCAAAAGGCAAGACGAAAACATGGACATCAACAAATTTATTTATTCACACATTTCAAAGTTCATACATTAAATAAAGCTTATTTGCTATTAACCTTGAATTCAGCTGGACTATAACAATATGAGAGCAAATTATGACAATGAAAGCAACACTACTGCACCTTTTGTCTGATGCATCGAGGAGATTGAAATCCAAGTTTGCATTCTTTTCCTCCATGAATCGACGTATTCCGTACACAATCTGATATATGGTTCTGGGTGGGTATCTTTCCTTTGATGGTTTAGCAACTTCTTGGATAAACTTTGCCAGCCAATAATTGAGGCTTAAAGCATCCATTTCAAGCAACGGAAATTCCAAGGACTGAACTTTGTGCAGATCGTAATTTTTAAATAGACCGCCTGGTTCCAACGTTGCTACTTTAGGAACTCGGACTTTTTGCCATTGTTCAAAAATTCCAACCGCCCATTTGTTTTTATATTGGGTAGACTTCGGAATAGCGCTGGCCACACACTTTTCTTCTTGTTCAAAAGTTTTGACAGCTCTAAATCTGTACTCTGCCATTTCTGCCATTTCTGCCATTTGGCTTGTGAATTCAAAGCAACGTGTTTGCTTCGAACTGACAAACAACAAGACTGAAAAACGTTGCATTAAATGCAAGAATAATTTCACACACTAGCACGTCGGAGACGGGATCTCAATCAACGCCTCAAAGCGTTGATTACGATCCACAAATAGAATATTTGAATCGAGAAAACTCATTAAAATGATAAGTGCTTCTAATTTTTTTTGTTGGAGAAGTAGTTTCAAAAACTCGTGCTTCGGGTTTCATCAGGTTTCCAAACACTCGAAAACAATAAAACCACGAGGCCTGCGGCCTCGTGGTTTCAAATGTTTTCTCGTGTTTGGAAACCTGATGAAACCCTCGCACTCGTTTTTGAAATAGTACATGGCATACTACAAAAGACTAAATGTTTCATGTTTGAGGTGGGAAACGGCATGAATGTTTTCAACTAGCGTTGTGAGCAATGTTTCGAGATTAACAATGTCAGCGTACGAGGGGTCAATACTCTGCAAGTTATCAACCATTCTAGTTAATCCCTTGGTTAAAACATCGAGGAAAGACAGCGTTTTGTGGGACAGGTACCCTGGCGACCATTCGTTGCTGATGCATCCTTTAGACCATATTGCTCCTTTACCTTGGCAACGGTGCTTACAAAGTACTTGTTGATCTGAGACAAGTTCTGAGAGGCCTCTTTAATGGTTACTCTCTCTGCTCTCATGCCCTTGGCATGTATTCCAAAGCTGTCATAAAGGCAACCAAGCTTTCTGAGAAATGAAGCTGTTCCTGAAAGACCAGACACCAGCTTGATTGTGCCAGTTGCTACATCAGTTAAAACGATGGTCTTCTCTAAGGAGCATATCCCGTGGACTTGGACGAACCTGCATGTTTCCCCCGTACTATCCTGCTGTCCTTCCTCTCCCTGATCTTCCAGTAAAATTTGAACTCTGTCGGCTTGTGGATTGTACTCCTTTACTTGTCTTGCTTTTCTGTCGGTGAATACAATGTTCCCTTTAAATGAAGCCACCCCTGTCACTTTACATCCAGGCTGATTGGAGGCGCTTAGAACTGCTTCAACTCGTCTCCTTTGCGATTCGTTCGTGTAGTAAAAAGAACTAAGCAAATTAGTCTGACTTTATAAATAAACAGCGCTCACTAGAATGACCTAGAATCGCTTAATTCTTCTAAAGGTATATATAATATTTTGGATTGACAAGAATCAGTAATTACATAGAAATTCAACGAATTATTCTGACTCCCGTTCGAATAGCAAATACAAGTCGCCGTACGATTACCGTACGAATAGCCGCTGCGTTATATAAGAACATGGAAAAAGTAATATTAAAGAACGTACCGTTGAGTTCGCTGTTTCCTTCTTCGGCAATAGGTTCGGAAACTCCAGCTCCCATTGACATTGTGTAATGATCGCGTAGTTTTCAGTCTTACCGCCGCTCTTCGCCAAGCAATAGAGCTTTAGTTCATACGTCCCAGAGCCGTACTTGGCTGCCTGCTCCTTTTTACCAAGAAAATCGCACAGATGTTTTTTAAAAAATGGAAGTATTTCGTTGTTCATCGAAGTTTACTGTTAGACGACTTCTATGTCTTTCAACTGCACCCTCTTCATCATGGCGAAAGAAACTTAAAATTACTTTGACAACACCACACAAAGCAGTCATATTGTTGAAAGTTCTAAAAGTCAAGAGACTCGTCGAATAGCGCGACTTTTTTATTCGTTCGTCGCAAGGCGACCGTAAGGCCTCTCGGGAGCGCAGTCTGCGTGGTCACGCAACGTAAAAGTAACGCTAGCGTCAGCGCCTACAGGTAACGGATAGTCATTTAACGCTGTCTATTCTTAAGTCCAGACAAGGGCAAAAGTGGCTTAAATTAGTTTTTTGGTCAAAAAGGTCAACCATCTCAGCTGACAGTTATCTGAACGTTTCTCAGCTATCAGTTAAAAAAACTGCCATTTCTCATCTGACAGTTAAAATTCTGGCCAATTCTCGGCTATCAGTTAACCCCATGCAGACCCTCTATAATATCCCTCGTTCTAAAAGCATCTATAGCGTGAGATATTACAGAAAGTTAAGACTATTTCTCGTTCTTTAAGCCCCTAGCACGAGATTTAACGTGAGTCTATGAATAGCCCTCGTTGTAAAAGCACTTAGCACAAGATACCACAGGAATCTACGAAACATCCCTCGCTCTCTGAGGGTGGATGTGGGGGAATGGGGGAGAAATGGGACGATTTTTGCCCCAGTCTCTCTGAAGCGTCACAATGCCTAGAAGGCCTGGCAGATTTTATAGCAAGTAGAAAGTGTTTGCTATGTTCAGTAAATTTATTTACACTTTAATCAGTAGCAAAAGTTTAGCCATCTCAAGTGTAACAAAAGCCATCTAAAGGAGCAAGAAAAACCTTCATTTCCTTGTGATAGTTGTCGGGGATCATAAACAGGAAAACAAATCAAAAGAAAAGTTTGATCACTGCTATTTGTTGGCTTTATCTTCGATGATTCATTGACAAGCTGGGAGCTGAGAAATTCTGCACTACCCATGCTTTTTCATGGATGAGTCTGGAAATGTGAAAGACATCTCTACCAGTACTTCCACAATTCAAGGATGATTTTCTCTACTGACTGGCCTCTAATTCAAACATGTCAATTTACCTCAGTAGTTTACATTCAAGTTATAAGCTTACATCTACAACAATTTCTGAACGTCAAATCATTATAAAAACAATAAGGAGAACTGACAACAATTTATTGGCTTTAGTGGCTACGATACAGAGAACAAAGGAAGTCACGTAAGCATATGTTGGCTTTATTTTGTTTCCTATCTGTTGTTGTGTTTGCACTCCTCACAAGCTGCATTTACAAAAAACTCTGAATATTAAAGCATATCTAGACAGTTGTGATTTCTTGAATGATTATTTCTTATAGTCATTTTAATCATGAAATGAGACAGCAAATTTAAACCAACCCAGAGGCTTTTGCAGTTTGTGATAGGTGAAATAGACGAATCAAGCTGTTACAAAGTGACAATGCAGAAATACATTGATAATTTTGACATCTTGTAAGCCATACGTGGTACATTTGCAAATATTCACAGTTTTCGTAATTCTCGTTGGGTCGCCCTGAGGTCTTTGCGAATTTTCGCAGTTTTCGTTATTCTCGTAATTTTCGTAAAATTCGTGGTTCTCGTTGGATCCCCTTGACATCTTGTAAGCCATTCTTGGTACCTTTGCGACTTTTCGCAGTTTTCGTAATTCTCGTAATTCTCGTTGGGTCCCTCTGAGATCTTGCGAAGTTTCGCAGTTTTCGTAATTCTCGTAATTTTTGTAAAATTCGCAGTTCTCGTACGGTCCCTCTGACATCTCGTAAGCCATTCTTGGTACCTTTGCGAATATTCGCAGTTTTTGTAATTCTCGTAATTCTCGTTGGGTGCCTCTGAGATCTTGCGAATTTTCAGTCTCAGGTTTCGTAATTCTCGTAATTTTCCTAAAATTCGCAGTTCTCATTGGGTCCCTCTGACATCTTGTAAGGCTTTCTTGGTGCCTTTGCAAATTTTCGAAGTTTTATTTGAGCGTTTTGGTTGTAAAAAATTGACAGCTTCTGTGAATGTGAAAGCCCGACATCAACTCAAGCTCGCTTTTTCGTACTTTTTTCTTCCAATTTGCATATGCGCCGACAGTTATACGGTTACTTTACATAAAATAAAACATTAAACAACACTGGGTTTGAGAAAAGCCCGGAATTGTAGCACAATGAACGCATAAACAGGCTTTCTCACGTTGAAAACGGAAAACGGGAGACGTCAAACGTGTGATGTGGCGGAAAATCATGCCCACGTGGTCATTTTTCCTTCCGCATTTGCCGTAAACGTAATGCTTAATCTCTCTGGTATCTCAGTATGCCTCTTCAAAGATTCGCCAAAATCGATAAAATGTAAACTTTCCGCTCCTGTTGTGCTCACGTAGACATCGCTAGTTATCCAAATCACTAATTATCTGTATTATATTTCTCGGAAACAATTATCCCACAATTTGTATTCCGAGCGGCTCATGAGGGAGTATTAGATTGATACAAACTCCAGCAACATAATAAGTGCGTTATCTTACCTACAGGATGCACTTCTGGTTTACAAACCCCACCAGCGGAGGAACCAGCAAAAGTCTCAAAATCCTTGCTGTCTAGACGAACTGACTCAGACCCCCACTTGTAAATCAAACGAAGACTTAAAACTGCTCCTGCTTTTGTAGCAACATTTCGCATTGTAAGATGACACTGAGTGACCTCTGACAACCTCAAATCTACCATTCCTTCACTCATTTCTCGTTTGAGGACCTCTAGTGCCTCTGAGAGTTTCGTCTTTTGCGTTGAGCAAAGGACTACCCGAAGATTTACCGAATCTTTGTCTTTCAGCTTCATTACTGCAACGTCATCGAAATTGTTGATGCATCTGTCGAAAGCATCCTCCCCAGGTGAATAAAGCACGATAACTGACTGGAATGCCCCTTTCTCGCAAATCCGTCCGTCGACGAGCACACTTGCCATTGCATGAAGTCGAAACTCTTCCTCCGTTTCTTTCCTGACGTCGAACCGCTGAGAGAAGATGTCCCCGTTGCACTTCATATTTTCACTACGACAAGGAACAGGAGAATTCCTTGAGTCCGTCAGTTTAAATCTCACCAGTTTTGATGGCTCAAACTTGGCAAAGTTTATTAGACCCAGTAAAACGTTGCAAAAATCATGCTTCAAGACTCCGTCCACCCGATTGGAATTGATGTCTCTTAAGCGGCCTGAAAACAGCAACAACAATCTCTTGTGCAACCTTTGGTCTTGCCTACTGTACTGGAATAACGGCTTTAGAAAGTTCAGCATGGAGTAAATTGCTAAATGCTCGCCCCATGATGGATTCCATGCAGTGGGATCCATGTTGCGATTTTCTAGACACAGGAGATCAAGCAATTCGCACACCTCGTCAGCAAGCTCCCGGAATCCGTTGTTTTGTTCAGCATCTCGAATATTTGCCACAGACTTTTTGAGTTTTTCTTCCGGCAGTCCTCTTAAGCCATTTTGCACTTCTAGGATCCTTTCTTCAACAAAAATTTCCTTTATGTTTTGAATAAGGTCAGGGACAATGGCTAGGAACATTTCAGTGATAGGTTCTTCAGACGATGAACAGATCTGTTGACAAGTACGTGCAATATCCTTGGATATTAGTCCGCGATACTCGAGAAAACCAATATGGTTTGTAGGTGAGGTTACTGTTTCAACGCCTTCGGTAGGATCGTCTAACTCGATGCAACAGTCCCTCAAAACCCTCTTAAGAAGAGTTTGGGTTTTACGGGATAATTCTCTCTTCGCGTCAGCGTTCTTGCATTGCAAGATCTTGAATGCAATTTCTCTTAAGCTTCTGACGAACATCTGGCCCCTTTCTGAAACTGTGTAATCTAGTGACAGTAAAAATATAACAACATAAATCAACGGAGATACATTCCTGTGATTGGTGTAGATTAGTGACTGGTCAGGGTTGGTTAGGTAGATGGTGTAATCTACCTCCCCTCGAGAGAATACGGCTTTGAAAATGGAACTTTGAGGCCAAAAATGTTTGCTTTGAGGTTCGCTACATGAGCTGATGACGTCACATGACATAGGAGTTACGTCACCATTTCCAAACGGCGGCCATCTTCCCAAATAAAATTTAGGAAACGTCACAAAGTTTGGTAGCTTTTGCTTGCATATTAAAAAAAGTTAATAACATTTAGAGTCGGCTTATGCACCTCAAGTCCAAATAGGGATAATTTTGTTATCTTTCAAGGTCGACCAATATACCAAACATCAAATTAGCAATTAAAAATACAACATAAAACGATTCAAAACCCTAGATCATATTGGTACGCCGGCCAACAAAAACTTGCATGTTTACAAGAAGCATACAACAGAGTGGTTTTCGTTTCACATGCCAAAACTAAGCCCAAGTGAAAATTTTCTACTTTCACAAAAAATTGAAATAACACAACCAGAATCGCGGGAAAACGCGTGTAAGCAAGGGTTTGGTTTTAGTTTAGCCTGTTCCAGGCGTTCAGGTATTCTCCTTTCGTTTTCTATTTCTTCGTTCTTTCGCTCGCTTGCCACTTAGCTTCTATGCACTAAAGTTATGGGCTTAGAGGGTCACCCGCTGCATAACATGTTGCCGGAGGTTAAGAACACCAAATACGAGCTTAGAAGAAAGTCGGCCGTGAAACCTGAAATAAACACGAAGCGCTTCAGTCATGAGCTCTTTAATTAACCGCCTTATTTTTAAATACAAGTTAGCTGTTTTATTTCATTAGAATAATAGTGTTAGTTCATGTAATGTAGCTTGCTTTTTACCCTCAATTTTTGTAACATAGGATATGTGTGTTTATCTTATGAAATAAAGACTTATTATTATTATTATTATTATTATTATTATTATTACTATCTAAACGCCTGTAGCAGGCTAGTGTTATTTCTAGTTGTTTGACAAAATAGCTCGAATTTGAGAGCAAAACCAAAGCAAACGCGAACTGGCACTCAACCGGAGACCGTTTTCATCATTTACCCAGACAAAATGCAATACATGTAAAGAAGATCCTCGCAGCTATTAACGAGCTATTAACGCAGCTATTAACAAGGATAATCATCCCGGCAAGCCTGATTTTTTCAGGCTTTCTTTTTGCAACTGCATAAGTTGCGTTAATAGCTGCGAGGATCTTCTTTACACTTATTTCTTCATTCCGCAGTTCAAATATATGAATTTCATATATTCATAATTTCAAAATGCAATATATTGGAAATTATCAAGCGTTCGAAGCTAAATGGCTGACTCAGAGATAGAAATGCAAGCTGTTATCATGACATGAACCTTTACCTTTGTGTGAAGAATATGTTAAAGTGCAGCATACCAGTGAAGTCACCCACATTATCATACTCCCTTCTGGACGAGATAACGTCCTGTGCAAGTTACTATCAGAATTTTATTAAATATAACACAACATTTCCACGGGACCTAAACATGATGACAGGCATCGTGGTGTTAATTCTTCTGTCCAAGGACATAGCATTGGGAGAGATCTTCTGGCCCCAGGCTCGAGAGGATAACGTGACCACAGTGACCACTTTCTAAGAATAACAGAGCAGAAAAGACAAGGCTAGGAAACTAACCTTTTCCTTGTAAGTCCTTAAGTTTTTCCTTAAGAGTTGCAAGATCTTTTTCCACATCATTCTTTTCCAACCAGTGCTGCAAAATCATTTCCAGTTGTTTGTCTTCGTCCTTCCAACACTTCATAACTTCAGACTTGTCAGGAGTCTCGAGCAATTGAGTAATTGGTTTAAGGTTAAGAACAGCTCCCTTTACATTCAGTAGGCTTCTTATGTAACCACAAAGATCTGTAATAATGACAAATGTTAATGAACTAACACCACAGTGCGAATTGAAATGTGTAATAGCCCCCTTCCACTCACCCCAATTGTAAAGTGCTGTTACAATGCTGTTTCAATTAAGACTATAGTTCACACCGAAACATTAGTATGTGTAATCAAATGGTGACGAGTGAAATTAGGAAATAATAATTTCACGCGCGTTTTGTCAAAATTCTAATAATTATTGGAATTTTGACAAAAAGCAAGTGAAATTATGTCCTAATTTCACGAGTATACCATTTGATTACCTATTAAGACGATTTCCGCTCAACGTTCGAGCAGTAAGTGCAAAAATTAAGTTACCAAAAAAATACTTGCAGCACTGTCACATTTTGAGAACAGATAAGAAGAACTTATCGTTACTTTTGCTCCCAAGCTGACCCCGCGAGAGAAAATTGGATTTGAAGTTATCCATATTTCAATTAAAATGATGCTTCGTGTCAGTTCAAAACAAAATGGCGCCCGTTTTTAGCATACTTTTACGAGATTTGAAATTAATTTTCTTGAGAATGCTTGAGAATTTCATCGCGGGGTCACTTGGGCAAGTGAACTAGAGTGAGATGTTTCAAATAGCATTTAAAATGTTACCGTGCTATGAGTAGTTTTCTGGTAAATATTTTTTGCACTTATTGCTCGAACGTTCAGCGGAATCCGTCTTAATATCATGGGTGACAAATTACGCTTGCAATCGTGCGGTTTTGACTTGTTTATCGCATCGAGAACTCCAAGCATTGAAAAGTTTAAAGCATACAGTTTGGCCAAGCTCAAAATTTTCTGAGAGAAATGATGAAAAAAATATTGTGGGAAGTTTATACCGCACTTCGACGATTTCAAATATTTGTAATCGACAGTAAAATACACCAGACTCTGCATTTTTACTTGAAAAGTACCAAAACAAATCGCCCGGCAAAGGTTACCCTTGTTTTATCCGGCAAATTCATTGAATCGAGCACCACCTTGCTCAATCGAGCAAGGCTTCACAAATGCAGTTCAAAATACGCACAGCAAACTTGTTTTAACGAAAGTAAACTTTGGAAGCAAATTTCTATAAAACTGACCTCTATCCTATTTGAAGAAGTGCCCAAATCCACTGAATTTAATACTGAATTACTTCTCTGAGGTCGCGGTCAATCACTCGATCAGCAACTGCCAGCTTGCCGTTCAACAATTTTCGCTGTCACACTATCACAAATAATCTCTTCCTTTTGCCTCGCAGTTGGTTTCTGAGAAGCTCTCAGTCAATTAAAAGTCAAAATTTACAGATTACGGATTGTGTCCTCAACGAATATTTCCAGAATTTCTGTAGTTCTAATTCTGCACAAAACATCTTCATCCGTAATGTCTTGGCACTGAGCTGTAGGCCCGTTGCCATGGCAATTTTGTAATTTCACATGCGAAATTATAAATTAGTATATGTAATCGCATGAGGCCGAGTAGAATTAAGGATAAATTTTCACGCGTATTTTCAAAGTTTTCGCAAAATTGCCCGAGTCGCGTAGCGACGAAGGCAATTTGTGAAAACTTTGAAAATACAAGTGAAAATTTATCCTTAATTTTACGAGGACTCAATGCGATTACTTGTTTATAACATAGAGGGCAAAATTTTCTGAAAACTTTCTATGCACATCAAAACACAATCCGCAGCCGGCCCTCAGAATAAACAATTCTCCACACAAGCAGTTTATTAAACTGCTACTCAGCGGCCAGAACAAAAAGAAAACTGTCTTTTATGCATATGTTCATCTTTTGAGATAATTACAGTTCTAGTTCATTAACAAACTCACACTCAAAACTCAAACTAAGTAAGACTTAATTTATTTACCTGAGTTGCGAAGCGACCACTCGCTCGCTGAATTAACCAAGGTTTTCGGTAGTTTTAAAACAAACAACCATTTGCTGTTTCCCGTAGAACATTCAGGTTCACCTTCTGGAATTTCTCTTCGAGCTATCACCTGATTTCCAACCATTTTTGCCAACCAACTCGGTTAAATTTAAACTCTGAAACGATATTCTTGTGTTGAACAACTCAGAATCCAATTCAAAATCTGCTTTTCGTTTCAAGACGCTTACAAAATGCAAATGGCGCGCTCTCGCGCTCAGCCAATCAAATGCGAGTACTTTTGGCGCTTGGCCAATCAGGAGTCAGTAATTTTGCCCTCGTTGGAAAGAAAATTAAGAAAAAAAATGCCCTCTGTCTCAACCAATCAGCAATCAGTAATTTTGCCCTCTATGTTATAAACGCTAAAATTTCGCGCCAAAATTAAGGAGTAATTTGTCACCCATGATATTATGTTGCTAATCCAATCGCTCTTTTGGCGTGATAATACAACGGGACACTTGGGGTAAGTATTCCTGGCGACAGTTTCCTTATTTGGACCGATAAGATATAAGGAGATACTTGTATATCCACTTACCAGCTCCTAAAATCTGAAAAGCCTTTTGGAGATTGCTGTAATAACCCTTTTATTTTATTATTATAAATTGTCTTAAGCGTCCCCGTCATCAGTCGAAGTACACAGCTGTTACGCCAGTGGCTCAACCAGACACCCTTTCATATGTGTACCATGTGATAAATTTACACCAAGTATGAAAACCGTCGGTATAGAGGATCACTCAATCGTCGTCATTGCCGCCTTTGTCTTAATCACCACCACGATCGATGTAATATTGATTATGTAACAGATATATATCAAACTTACCTCCTTCGCAAAAACGTCTCTCGCTGATGTGACCATAACTGCCCTCAACCCGGATCGTCCCACACATAATTCTGGCATCTGCGATCCATTTCAGTGGAAGTTTGAAAACCTCTCCTGTGTTCCACCAAACATAGGAATGTACTATTAAACCAGTATTTTCTTGTCGACTGTCAGCCAGACTGTATCCTTCCCCAAGACGAACAGAAACTTGAAGGCTTTCATTGTTGTAGATGCGTTTTTCTTCCTCTCCGGCAGTGGAACGTACATGCAGCTCTCTGAACCCCTTAGTTTTAAGTTCGGCCAAGGCAGAGGTCTCATCCTCTTTGTAGAATTGTTCATTGTAGACGTCTTGACTCACAAACAGCAATGCAAGCTCTTCGTGTATTGCATTCTTGTTCAGCAAAATTAACATTGTATAATTAAATGCCAGCAAATTAAGTCTGGCTACGATGTCTTTGGTGCGGATCATTGTCAGTTTTAACAAAGCCATAACGCGCGAAAAATGTCCCAGTTCAATTATTACTTCTGCATTTGTCTCATCAATCTTTGAGTTATGAGTGATGTCTTGCCAGGTGATCTTTCCGTCCCTGGCCTCTGCGCCATGCAAAATAAGAACTTCATCACAATGGAATTTCTTGGTTTTAAGACTGATCGTCAACGTTACAGGCTTTTTGAAAACATGGCCATTGGGACGGAGATTGACAACAGGTGAACCAAACATCACGTCATTTTCAAGATCCTTATGAAACATTAGATCATAGTACTTGGATGGATCCTCTAATGTAATGTTTATAGACACGGCATTGCCAACAGCGTTAGGCGGGCACACCAGCATGACACCTTCCCCAACCACAAGACCACCCTCACTGGTAACGACCTTGGAAAATAATTTCTCGTCCGTCCATGGTGAGTGGTCTTTGATGTTCGGTGGCGAGTCACCTTTGAGTGATAAAAAGAAATTTTATGAATGGGAAGTTAACTGCTAGAGAGCAAAGTGATTTGCCCAAAAAGTTACAAGAAGTGGCAGCAGTTGTTACATCATCCTCCCCTCTCGCGCTTGCTCATTGCTGAGAAATGAGTGCGTCTCCTTGTTGATTGACAAACAAGGGGGTTAGTTTCTAAAGAAACTGTGGTTCTGCGTCGTTGGGCCGTACGTGACGCAAAACTTTGGATTTATGAACTGTTGATAAGGTAAATTGGCCACCGTAAAGAGATTAAAAGCTGACTTTTCGAGCGTTAGCCCTTCGTCAGAGCGAATCGCACCGTAAAGAGATTGAAAGCTGACTATTCGAGTGATTCGCTCTATCTATCAATCAATCAATCAATCAATCAATCAATCAATCAATCAATCCATTTACTAATGTCAATGCGTGGGATATGGTTGCTCTGTATATCCGAGGCAGAGGCTTATGTATAAAACGCATGACAGAAAAAAACCGGCATAAAATACAAAACTTGCAATGATTCAAACAATACTTCTAGGAATGTAACATTTAAAAATTTAAATAATAATTAAAAACAATATTATAATTAAAATAAGAAGCTTCCCAGCATGCTTTGCTCCTGAAAAATTTCCAATGCTAAATAACTTAGTTAACTTGTGGTCAAAGAGCACGCTGTACCGTGTTGTATTTACAACTGCATGAAAGTTATCCCTCATATCGATGTCAGGGTGATGACGTCATTAGTCACGTGACTATGGCAATAAAAGATGTTTTAGCTCACTGCAAGAACAGGCTTCTATCAATTCAAAAGCAGATAACGTGTTCTGATGGTCATTGGAATGAGCAATTTGGAAATTGCCAGTTTACATCTGGCATTTGAAAGTTAAGGTGGCTCTGCACAGAAGCGCTTCCCAGGGGACTGGTAAGGAGGAGAGAAGCAAATTTCGGCTGTTTAATAGAACTTTACATGAAAGTAACGTCCATGGTAACCTTATTGTTGTGACCTCATCGGTCACATGACCAAAGCGCACGGAATATTTAAAATCACCTTAAAACTGCATTGAGCTCAATATATCCGTAATTTCTCCCACTCATGTTGCAGAAAAAAATGTAAGTTATTCAAGAACGACCATTATTACTTTTTCTTTTGAAAAAAAAACAAATAAAAAATGAACCTTAAACTTTTGATAATCCCCTGTTTTGTGAGGTTTAAATATAAAGGTAAAAACGAATCGGTGTATTTGGTTTCAGACTATGCTCTTTCCAACTACGTTAACAGTTTTTTTTTGAAAAATTTCGTTTTCATATAGCTTTGGGATGCGAATTTGTACGCACACGGAGTACTGGGTACCAATGTCACGGATTGTTGAGGGAGACTGGTTCCCTTTTCAGGCGAGGTCGCATAGCTCAAACTACAAGGCAGAAAAATGGTTTGAAGAGATGTTTTCCTAGCTTTCTGTCGTGTATTTCAACTAAAGAATTGCTAATAGTTTCTCGGAAAGTGGACAACACTTCATTTTTCGCTGCACTGCTCAGAAATTTGGGTCAACTGTCAAGTCAAACGGGTTACAATGTCAGGGAAGTACTTACGTGTAATTTTTATATGTTGTGAAATGCGCTAAGTGGAGCTTATTGCTTCTGTGCAGTAAACAGCTTTTTAGAGCTTTTCCGATAGATAATTAGCTTGATGTTTCATATTTATCGTTATTCCAGTGCTTAAATAATTTAATTTTCATTCCGGTAGTAGACAGCCGACAGATGTAGTTGTTGCTCACCCGACTGGCCAAGTAAAAGGGCAGCAAAGCATCCTTTTTGTTTTCAGTAAGCTTTAATTACATTGTTGCTGTTAAAATTAATATTGCAAACGGTTCTTGCTTAAAGGAAGAAATTCAGGCTATTCCCCAAATGTTGATATTGGCAGATAAGCTTAAATTCTTTTGTATAGCATTGTTAACATCTCCCACTCGATTGTTGATTAGCTGAGCTTTTCTTGACTGCTTGCAAAATATTTATATATGTCTAACGCGTTACGAATATTTGTTATACATGTATCAAGTAACGTTCAAAGCTTTACAGAATCTTGTCTTTTAAACAAAACTTTGGATTATAGTAAAATAAAAAAAAATAAAAATAAAAAAATTGCGCCCAATAATTAGGGGCTTATTTGAAATTTATAAGATCAATGAGAGGTGTATTATTAATAATTAACTAATAATTGTAATATTGTTTTCTGGTACCACTTGTTAAAAACAATATTATAATTATTATAATAAGAACCTTCCCAGAATGCTTTGCACCAGAAAAATTTCAATGCAAAATAACTTAGAATTAACAAATTGACGTCAGTTTTTTATACGTCTGCCCTCTTATTGACGATAAATTTCGTCATAACATTGTCAAAGTGTTGTAGATCCACGAGCCACAGGCGAGTGGATCTACAACAAACTGTAAATAAATGTAAAAACGAATCAGCATATTTGGTTTCACACTATGCTCTTTCTAACTACGTTAACAGTTTTTTTTTTAAATTCGTTTTCATATAGCTTAGGGATGTGAATTTGCGGGCACGCGGAGTAGTGGGCACCAATGTCACGGATTGCTCAGGAAGACTGGTGCACTTTTTAGGCGCGGCGGCATAGCTAGCGACAAAAGCTGAAAAATGGGGTGAAAAGGTGTTTTGCTAGAAATTTGCGCTTTCTGTGGTCCATTTCTGCTAAAGAATTGTTAAGGGTTTCTCGGAAAGAGGACAGCACTTCACTTTTCGCTGCATTGCTCATGTCAGGTACGTGTAATTATAGCTTTTTATTGTCTTCGGTAAACAGCGTAATATATTAGCAGGGCTTTACCGATCGATCATTATAGTTTGATGTTTCATATTTATCGTTAGTGCAGTGCTTAAATAATTTGACATTTTCGTTCCGGTAGCAAAAAGCCGAAACATAGACACTTAGGTTGGTAACTTAAGTTTATTAGGTTTCGTAAGTCTTTAAATAAACGTTATATGAAGTGATGTGGTTTTTGTACACTCGTCTGTGAATCGTATGTTATTTGTTGACCAAGTAAAAGGGTAGCATGGCATCCTTTATGTTTTCAGTAACTTTAATTACAGCGTTGCTTTTAAAATTAATGTTTCAAACAGATATTGCTTAAAGCAAGAAAGTCAGGCTATTCTCCTAATGTTGATATTGGCAGATAAGCTTAAATTCTTTTGTGTAGCATCATTTAAGCTTACGTGTTGTAAACATCTCATAACAACATAACATAACACATAACATACTTTATTTTATCTCCAACTCCATTTGTTTATTAGCTGGGCTTTTCTTCACTGCTCGCAAATTATTTATATACATCTAATGACTCACGAATGTTTCTTAGATCAAGTAAGGTTCAAAGCTATAGATGGCATGATCTGATGACAAACAACAAATTTAAATTTCGAATTAGGTACATGTAAAACTTTTATTAAAAGTTATGTGTTGATCACTTTTGGGAAAATATGCTTAAGATAATCGAGTTCAAAGCAGGTGGATGTAATTTTTTTGTACATCTCATTCCCTACTTTTACTGATTAAGTTATTCCATAATTTACAGGGTAAAAAATTAACTTCAGTGCTTGAATCATTGAATTGCAACTCGGGCCAGTATCCTTGAATTCCAACCTCATCCCCAGGGTCTTCTCGCTTGCTCGCTTAGTATAGTGGACCAGGCCATTTAGATAAAGTGGCTTTCAAAATCCTCTAGTCTAAATCAAAAAATTTAAAACCATATTTACTTGAATAGAGCCCTCTCAACCCGGGTGAGAAGTAAGTCTTTTATCCAGGGATTTTGCCAATGATCATGTGGAAACAGTACCACATACTGTAGAACTCTAAGTAAGACTGGAGTCACATGTCAATAAAAACAAACCTCAACTTTTAGTGGCCCTGGTCAGTTTTAAATCACCACTGGCAACCAGGAGACTGTCAATTTTTAGCCCTGAAGTTGTTGTTTTTACTGATCCTTTTTTATCTATACTAGGCATGTATATGTCAGCAGTGATCAGTGATGCAGTTTTTCTTAGAGTGAAGGTATGCACATGGAAGATATCAATCATATAATTATCCCAGCTTACGTACTATTTTACTGTTCAGTAAAATGAACTGGGTTAAATGCAGTGATCGGTTTAATTTGGGTTCGGTAGTTGAACACAATTAAACCAATAATATGCATACAGCAGTGTTTGATTCCAATTTCTGAACCCAGTCAAACATAATTAAGTAGAGTTAAACAGTTTTAAAATCATTCAAATATACCAGATATGTAAACCATCTGCCTTTCAGTGTGTGAGAACAAGCACAAAAAAAAAATTTCTGTAGTGTGGAATTTGAGCATGATCTGTTTTATATTGTCATATAAACACATAGAAGACTGGGTGGCTAAAACAGCCTTTTCGGAAAAAGAAAATTTGGCAATCCTAATACTCACAAAGGAAAATAAAAATTGAACGAAGGATAAAATTAAATCACAACATTTACATGAGTGTTCCATCAAGACTTCCATTGGGGTAGGTGATGAAAACCTTATACCCACTTAAGTTACAAAATCCATTTTTCACGGTG